>CAJPEX010000306.1:0-75428 GCA_905338405.1 Notodromas monacha
AAAAAAAAAAAAAAAAAAAAAAAAAAAAAAGAAGCTGGGCTGCACAAAGACTTTGCAGGATTGGCGTGCCTCATATATCTAGACTTTTGACTGGGGAAGAAAAGGCTATACAGAAGACATTTGCAAGATTTTTTTGCAAAATGTGTCAAACACCGCGCGGGCTGCATTTTTTCTTCAGCCGAAGACTGTTTTTTTTCAGTACAGTACAGGAATTGTTTTCTACCGCAAAATTATGCTGTTTCAGTTTTTATCGCGATAACTTCTGTTATACTCCTCGAATACCGCGTATACAGGTACAGACGCAGTGACTTGTATGGCAGCCGGTTTCTTTCTGCTGGATGAAATCACTTCCAAGTCTTTGTTTTCGTCTTCTCGTGTGCCTTAGGCATTTTAATTTCATGATATTCTACTGTAAGTGGTCACATCTCTCTTGAAACCTGTACCAAACTACCAACCTTGTAAAAAAAAAAAGCTGCAGAGCCTTGTGTGTATTATTGACAGATGATTTTTTGTTGAAAAATCAGCCTTTCTGTAAAAAAAAAAATCAGTAAAAAATGACAAAATTTTGTCAATTGATTCTTCGGTGGCCGGCCTCGTTTATTTTTCGATGCACAGGGACTCCGTCCGAGATATACTCCTTTGGCACAGAGTGGTGGTTTGCCATTTTCGGAATCCCTATTGCGGCTGCGATCGCCAACTACACTTTCGTCCCCATCTTCTACAACTTGCAGCTCACGAGCGTCTACGAAGTACTGTACTGTACTATAACTGAACTGAAGAGTGCAGAAGATTCCTCTCTTATATTCAATCGCAGTCAGTGTATTGTACTGTATATTCTTCTCTTCTTTTCTTTCTTTATTTTCCTCTTCCACGCGTGCCTCTTTCAAAAGTATTTGGAAAGACGCTACGACTCGAAAGCCGTCCGATTGGTCGGCACCGTGGCTTTCATCGTGCTGGAAACGATGTCCCTGGGGATGTCGACGTATGGGCCAGCATTGGCCATCAGCTCCGTGACTGGCCTCAGCACGGCCTGGGCTATTTTCCTGTCCTTCATCGTCTGCTCTGCTTACACGACCATGGTGGGGACTTTTTCATGCGGTACAGTGCGTACTGTATATAACTACTCTGGACAGAACTCGGTTCTGTGTACAGGCAGCACAATCAAGGGGACCATTGCTGGTTGACAAACTTTCGGTTTTCAGGAAAAATTCGCTTGGTTTAACAAACCCAAAATTCGGTTAAACAGCTTCTTTCTCGCGGGAAAATCCCAAATTGGAAATTTCAAAATTTGATTTTAAGGCTGAAATCAATGGTACAGTCATGGTACAGTGACATAGTACTTTTCTTATGCACTGATATGCAAATTCTTCCCAATTCAGCACTATCTAATATTTGTAAAGCTCGTGTTTTAAAAATGTTGTTAGCTACAGTATTCACGTGTATGCTTTTCTGTCACAGAATAATTTGCTTTTCTGTGTATGGTTTTTCTAGTTACTGTGCAATTTTAGAAATATTGTACCTATTTGATCTTTACTTGCAGCATTGAAAAAATAAATTTTCATTTTCACCCACAGTTTGTGTTTCTCTGAAGGTGAAGCTTTAGCTTTCCATATACTGTAATGCTTTAAACGCATTCTGGGCTCACGTAAGAGTTTAAGACGCAGCAAAAACGTATTCTGATTACAGTTGATGGTCTTGACTTTTTTTGTAACCAATGTTCTAATGTCGTTTGGGTTTACAAAAGGGATTACATTCTTCCCAATTGAGGTCTCTGGGAAAATTATTTTTCTTAGACAAGCTTTTGTCTGGATTCTGGAACCAATTAAGTTTGTTTAGCAAATGTCCACTGCACGGTGAATGTGAGTCAGTTTCATTGAGAATAAACTCTCATTGAAAAAAAAATCTTGTGTAATTCCCATCATCAGGCAGAGACATTGGGATTTGAAAAATAATGAAATGGCACCTTGAATCTGAGAGATTGGAGACCAGCCCGTCGATACTTTCGCCAGTGTTCTCAATTAAATGCCGGACAGCGTAGTTTTACAAATATGCCATTATAATGAATTGCAGCGTGGCATTCCCTTTCGGACTTGATGTTTTCATATTCAATAATTACGACATTGAATTGTTGTACTGTACACCTTTATTCTGCATTCCAGCGGAAGAGTCGAGCTCAATGTGCGTCAGTAACGTTCCAATAATGTGAAAATAAGACAAGCAAGTTCGCGTTTTTGGGAATTTTAGCAAATTCAATCCACCTCGAAATACGTATGAGTACTAGAAAAAAATGATAAATTGAAGCACTTTTCAGTCGTCTCTAGTGATTGTCATTATTGGAATAGGATTGCTGCTGGGACACGATGTACGTGAGAGGTATTCAAGAAAAACCATAATGAATGCAGTCTATTACAGTAAAATATCGAACGTATTTAGAGTGATAAGAGATTCAATGATGGCGGGAAAATCTCTGAATGAATTGTATGAACGGCGGGTGCTGCAATAATGATGGCCCTTGATTGGCAGTCGAAAGAATTTAGTTCGCCCTGTATATACAGTATAAAAGTACAAGTATAAACAGTATGTTTACTACTGTATATGCATTAAATGTTTGAAAATCATGCTACCATCAGCACTGCAGGGTTGAAAAAAAAGAGAGAGAGAGAAGAAATGTTTAGAAGAACAAAACCTATAATGGATGGGAATGATGTCATCCATGCAGGGTGGACTGAAAGCAGTCGTGTGGACGGACGCGTTCCAGTCCCTCGTCATGATGGCCGGCCTGCTGAGCATCATCGTGCAGGGTGCAAGGGACGTCGGAGGAATGGACAGGGCCTGGTCGATCGCCACACTCGGCCACCGAGTCACCTTCGGAACGTGAGTTTTTTTTTTTCGGCAGCGAATATTTCTCCACAATCATCCCCATGACCAGCAGAACGCATGCAACCGTGCATCAACTTTCCCTTCCCCACATCGCACATATAATAGGGGTTGATGTATTGTATACTGTTCAGTCAAACCTCTCCGAATCGAATTTCGAGAAACCAGCAACACCAACAAAATTGACTCAGGGACGTTCCCAATTAGGAAGGTTTTGAGCCAGGGGAACAAGCATTTTGTTGTGAGGAACATGAAATATTGTATTATTCTGGGCCTTGAATTGATTCTGGGATGCCGAACTTGGAGGCAGGATCCATTTTCCATTCATTTGTCTTTCACTTCCTTTCAAAACACTTCAAGCTACTTTTTATTGCTTTTCTCATTCCTGTGTCGAGGAAATAATCGCGCAAAGGCCTTAGAAAATTTGAGTTAGGTAGGTTTGAGAGGAAAAGTCATTGTCAGAGAAGCTTTTATAAGGCATTTTTCTGAAGGAATTCTGACTGGGACTTGGAAAAAATTTGATTCAGCTGGAGATATTTGACTTAGGCAGGTTTTAGTTGCCAAGGTGCAACTGTATGCAGTACAGCGTATGTACCAGCTATACAATGCCATGCACACATTAATAGGGAACAAACAGACTCATAATATACATTTTGTTATGCATATTCAGTGTGACGCCAAGATGCAGATTTAATCTGTGCTTGCATGGACCTTGTATTTCAGAGCATCTGCATGTTGGAACAAATTTTCCTATAGACTTCATCAGGAACAAATTAAGTAGGTTTCCATCCCTGTACATGAGAATGTAGGAATAAAGCCTGTGAAAATTGAATACAGTATTTTTTCTCAACCCAAAGATTCAAAGAATAACTGCAGAAGAAAACCACACAGAATCTAATCTTTTTGCATTAAAAGGAGCAAAAAAAGTAATAACAAATGTAGGTGCACTGTACTCGTATATGATGGAAGAAAAAAAACTCTGAAAAAAGTACAAAATTAGCCTGATTTAAATTATGAATTTGAGTAATTTCATATGAGGAAACTAATCTTCAATTTTCATGAATATAAATAGCTCCATGCGTTCAGCAGGTATACAATATTTCTTTTTAACTTTTCTAGAGTATCTTTTATAGAGTAGTTGGAAAAATATGGGTATGCATCAAGACATATTGTCTGAATGTTGAGGGATTTTTTTAAGCGTTTATAAGTCGAATCATCCGGACGTCCAGGTCCCATGCAGCACTGTATTGTTAAGCAAGGAGATCGGTCGGCACAATAATATAGGGAATGTTCACACCTCCCATGATCAGCATTGCAAAATATTTACTTAACCGTTGCACATTATTATCGTCCACGCCCATCACTGAACAGAAGAATGCTGCAAGCGGCAGCATTCAACGTCGTTCTTTCTTCTTCCAATCAAATAAGGCGAGTTATTGTACCTTGCGATGGACGATAAGGTTCTTTGAATTTCTGCTGTGGTTGAGCAAAGAAAATATTGAAAAAGATACTTTATATCTCTGGCTCGATCCCATGAGCTTGCTTCGTCTTACTCGCTTCGGGTTTCGGTGGCCCATTCTTGAGAGAGGATGAGAAACAATCCGGAGCACGCGCTACGATTTATTCACGGGCGACGTGTTATTGTGTGTCTCTCTCTTGGTCTTCATTTTTATCTTCTTTGAAAAGCATTCAATGGTATAGACCTGATGACCATCTTATTGTAGGGAGCTCATGCAGGGTAGTGATCGGGGTTGGCCCACACGGGTTGAACATTTTTGGAATCTTTCCAGGGGTTGCCCAGCACCAGCAGCAGGAACACTAATAATCGTTGAAGCTTTATATATCCACAGTCGCGTATGCTGCCGAAACCATCGTTTACGAGTATATAGCAGCAGCAGGGCTGAAACGATTTCCGAACACGTCCGGGAAGCAATTATATTTCAAACAATATCTTATTTATATCGCAGCGCAGTCTTATATTCAAAGCTTGTACAATTGTATTCCACCAATAGTTTACATTTTGTTTAATCGTCGCTCTCATGCTTATTGTATCATCCCAGTAGCAGTAAAACCTAATACTTTCACATGAAGTTCATTTTGCGTCACTTCGGTTACGTACTTACACTTTCCCGTGAAAATGTGGAAATTTATTATAAGCTCGGCGCATCGTATAATTGGCTTACATTGGAAAAGCCTCGAGAAAATCCAATTTTCAGCATTTTCAACAATCACGTTTACTTTCACATGACATAACTGAATGAACTTACTGGTTTTTTTTCAATCATAGATGATATTGTTCCCGACTTTTGTTCCATCGAAGGCCAAAAATAGTCGATGCCAATATAAGGACTACGGTACGTGGTTTTCATAATCTTTCGATCCTGTATTCATTTTTGAAATCAACTTGAGTAAATTCCTGCACCAAAGATCACGTTCGTTAATGAAAGTTCGGAATTACTTGCTCTCATTCAAAATGTTTCCTAATATATCGTCCGATTAAATTTTAAAGTTGGCTTTGGTCCTTTGGAAGCCAATCGTCAAGAGCAATATGACAGACATTTCCTTCACTGGTTTTTCTGAAGAAAAGACATGCCAGTTGAATGGCGTCCCTGTCTGAATTCCCTAGCTTAGAAAACAATGCATTAAAAACCTCCATACATTGAAATCTTTTTTTCTTCAATCCTCCATAATTTGTATTTTCTGGAGGCCTTCTAGTATTTTTTTATTGATACAGCAAGAAAAAGCAGTAAAAATAGTACTTGTTTTGAAATGAAGTGAAGGACTGACTGGGCAAATAAAGAACCCTTCTCTCCAAGTGCAGCATGCATCCTGTCAACTCGTTTAAAAAGTAAACAAAGGCATAGAAAACCGCCACTTATAATTTCTTATGATTATTGTTCCTTCCCTCATAAAAACAAATGCTTGGTTTCCCTTACTCGAAACATAACTAACGCAAATTTTTTTGTAGATCCTTCGAACTTTGACGAGGTTCGACTAAATGACGATTTGAAGTGAATAAAACATGGAGATTTTCTTTCTTTTTTACATTTCGTTCATAAAAGAATCAGCATGTAAATAATTTACCAAGCACACAGGCTAATAAATTATTCTAAAAACGCGGGCTTTTTTTAGATGGACAAAACTGGATTAGCTTCACATCCAAATTCGAGTCTGGGTTTTTGGCATTGGTACAGTACTGTAGTTGAAGGAATTGTGATATGCTGCTGTATAGATCAGCTTGACAAACGTTTTCTCCCCGTGCTTTGGAATTCATGCAATTTTGAAAGCTATGATTTCTTCCGATTTCAAAAACAAACCGAAATGAGGATTCCCGATGAAAATATACAATAGGAAGAGAATACAAATTCAAAAGATCTTCAAATGTACTGTATAGCAGTTTCGATAATAGCATTTTTAAAGTGTTTGTATATGTTGTAAGCCAGCAGGGTAACAACAAATGGGATCCCTGATTGAAGTTTTAAATATATTTGAGACTACCGCTGTACTGTATAAAATAGCTTGTAGTTGCCTCTTTTATTGTCTCGGCTCAGCAATCCATATTCCGCACTGTATTGAAATGACGTTCTCGAGACAATTTCTGTTTTTCTTATTGTGGCTGCTGATTTCAACATTCAATTCAGGGTCTCTCCGGATCCGTTCTTGCGGCACAACTTCTGGGCTTTGGGGACCAACTTGTTTCTCCTCTGGCTGTTCACGTTCGGGTGTCGCCAGGCCACCGTCCAGCGGCTGAGTGGCATGTCCTCTGTGTCCCAAGCTCGCCGGTAGTTCGCATGACTTGATTATTCTTCTGCCGGAAATAATACGGAACTATACACACCGGTGTATATGTAATATAGAGTAATTGCAACAATAAGATTGGAAATCCATCGCGGGACGATGAATGTTTTCAGAGTGATCTTCTGGAGCGTGCCCGGAGTCATGGCGTTGACCAGCACCGCGTGTCTCGCCGGCATCGTCATGTTCGCCAACTACGCCGAATGCGACCCTGTCGAGGCAGGGTTCATACAAAAGAGGGACGAGATAACGACCTACTTTGTCCTTGATCACCTGGGTCAATTCAAGGGCCTCCCGGGTCTCTTCGTCGCTGCTCTGTTCAGCGGTGCCTTAAGGCAAGCTCAACCTTTGACGAAGACAGTATAACAGGCCTATATATTGTACTCGCGGGGGGCTGCCCCCATCCCCACCGCTGCGCATCCCCTGTCTTTCCTTGGAATGGACATATTCCCCAGAGCAAATGCTGTAAACGTTTTGCAGTGAAATTACGCAAGATGTTTTTTTCCTCTGTTTATTTACTGTAAGTAAATAGGTTAGGTTATGTTGAATTAGGTTAGGTCAGTTTTGAACCTAGGCAAATTTTACTGCTTCAAGGAAAATTATTACACTTTGGGGGAATCAGCTAGGTCAGGTTATATTAGTTGAAAGATATTTTTAACGAACATAACCTGACCTAACCTACCTTAACGTAACCACTCCAAAAGTCCAGTAATTTTTAAAACAATTCAATTACAATGAATAATCAGAGGAAAATAACATATTAAATGCCATGTTTTGCGTAATTTTATTGTAAACCTTTTTCAGTATTTGTACTGTACTAGGAATGTCCATCCAAGGAAAGACAGGCGATGCGAGGCGTGGGGGCAGTTGTGATGTGTACGGTGCCCCTCGCGGGTTGTTGTATAGTTGATGATGCTGTGATATACAGCTGTACTAGTGCGACATCTCTTGATAGAAAAAGCAAATAGAACACGTGCTGCAGCACAAGTCCCATGTCCATAAGCAGCCCCCATTTGCTTATTGCAAGATTTACTGTGCCGGTTTAATAAAAATTATTTCGAAATGAAATGTAATTGGGATTAAAATTCGTATTCTTTTCAGAAAAAATCAAAATAACCACACTGGGGTGTGTACAATTTATCAAATAGCGCATGATTTAAATAAGAAATCAGTTATGTCGTCTTATTTGTGCGTGTGCCTTCTTTTTTCAACATGAATAATTTTTGTGGATGGCATGTTTTAATGCGGGTTTTAACAATATTATGTCATCAGGGAAGACTTGTTATCGAAAAGGAATTACAGTATACAGTATGCAGTTGCTCTTAAAAGGTGGCAGCAAATACCATCATGCATTGACTCAAAATTCCGGTGAAAATCATTTCCGACTCTCCAAGTCAATCTTGTTCATCCTTCCACTCCTTGTTTAGTTCCATGTCGTCCAGCATGAACTCATTGGCAGCCGTGACATGGGAGGATTTCATACGACCTTCGAAGTGGGGGCAAGGCACAAATGATGTAACATCGGCAAGGACCATCAAGCTTTTGGGTGGGTTGCATGACAATTATCTCATGACGGTGTCTTGTAATAGGAGGTTTTAAAAATAAGACAATTTTTATCGCAGCAGGCTGATGACGCATCATATAAGCACAGTGGTATGACTGATGGTATCTCACCATATTTTCAGTGCTGTGCATCAGAGACAAGTTTCGTTTAACGTTCAACATTAATACAAGTTTCAGTGCAGTTGGTGCTGGGTTCTGCGCCTCCGCTGCCGATGAGAAATGCTTCTCCTATGTTTCGCAGTTTGTTCTATAGAATCAGAAGTGATGAGTTACTTTTTATAAATAAATAAATACCAACAGCTGGGGGCAATGATGGCTTCATCGTTGTATAACAAGATTTTACTGTAGTTTGATGTCGATCGAAATGTTAAGAATAATGTTGCAGCATCCGGGAATGTTCTGAAATTCAGGTTTGGCATACGGGGTGATCGGCGTCGGAGTCGCCTTCGTGGCCTCGACACTAGACGGAGTCTTGCAAATCACCTTCACAGTGATTGGCACCATGTCGGGACCACTGCTTGGATTATTCCTTCTCTCGATATTCTCTCCGTTCGTGTCTCCCAAAGTGCGTGGAACATTTATTGACCCCATCATTTAGAAGAGCTGTGGGTCACATTTGTCAATAAGGTTTCCATGTAGGATACTTGTGTGTATATAGGGGGTGATAGCAGGCGTAGTTACCGGAACAGGCATCTCGTGCTGGATCGGTTTCGGAGCGTGGGTATCAGATCTGCCAACGCCGAGTACACTTCCATTCTCCGTCGCCAATTGTACAGGACCACTTAACATCACAAGTACGACGCCACCAACTCATCACGAACTAATGTAAGCCAGCACTTTCACACAGGAAGTCGAACCTTTTCTTGTTTCTTCTTCGGGAAAGCCATATGCGGACCTCAACTCGATTAATAATATACCAGCAGTGCCAGTTCAAATGCCTGTCAAGTACAGCTAGTACAGTGACATACTGTACTGTACTGCATACTCAAACATACTTATCCAACTGCTGGACAGGTCATATGAGGAAAGAGCCTAATTACCATTATCACTTTACTGCAATAAATACCATGCACACCTATATCCCCACATTTTAGCTTTTGACCGCTGAAAATCCAGCTCAATTCTGTTTCATACTTTCTTTTCACCAGCTAATTACTCGCACATGAATCATAATTCAATTTCTTTCATCAATTGAATACCCTATTACTCGCGCTCTCCCAGCAAGACGCGCACCACGGGAGGGGTTTTCAACTCGAAATTCTTGTAAAATCGTAACCCACAGTAAGACGCACATCCCATTCGTAGTGAATCTAAACTGAAATATTTAGAAAATAAGAAGAAAAGTTTGAATTCAGATGTGAATGTATAACCTGCATCCCAGTAACTTTCAATGTTTACGATCAAAGAAGCTTTTCTGTTTAAATTGGTCCAAGATTTCTCAGTAGAATGCAAAGCTATAAACTTCTAAAGCTTTTTACCCGCCTATGATGCGCACCCCTCCTTTTTGTTGTTGCCACGTTTTTATGAACTCACTTTCTTGTCTGTCTGTTTGTCCGGATCAAATTTTGAAACTCAAATTTCACTCACTTCCTGACTAGCTATCAAGCTGAAACTTTCAGGATAGCCTAGAAACTGATGACAATGCAATCTTCTGTGAAAAAATTAATTTTAAGAATATTTTTTAAAAAGAATAAAATAATTATAGTAGATTTCTATAATAAAACTTTGAGCAGGTTTTCCTTGGCCCCAAGAAAAAAACCCATGGTGAACTGAATTGGTCGCAGAGGTCCGAGTTCAATCCCACCCCCTGGAACATTTTTTTTTCTAATTAATTAACACGTTTTTATTAACTCACTTTCTTGTCTGTTTGTTTGTCCGGATCAAATTTTGAAACTCAAATTTCACTCACTTCCCGACTAGCTATCAAGCTGAAACTTTCAGGATAGCCTAGAAACTGATGACAATGCAATCTTTTGTGAAAAAATTAATTTTAAGAATATTTTTTAAAAAGAATAAAATAATTATAGTAGATTTCTATAATAAAACTTTGAGCAGGTTTTCCTTGGCCCCAAGAAAAAAACCCATGGTGAACTGAATTGGTCGCAGAGGTCCGAGTTCAATCCCACCCCCTGGAACATTTTTTTTTCTAATTAATTAACACGTTTTTATTAACTCACTTTCTTGTCTGTTTGTTTGTCCGGATCAAATTTTGAAACTCAAATTTCACTCACTTCCCGACTAGCTATCAAGCTGAAACTTTCAGGATAGCCTAGAAACTGATGACAATGCAATCTTTTGTGAAAAAATTAATTTTAAGAATATTTTTTAAAAAGAATAAAATAATTATAGTAGATTAAAAAATTAATCTAAAAAACCACGTTTTCAAAAAGCAAAAAATAACCTTAAACGTGGTGCGCATGGAGATTGTTGGGAAGAAGTGAAATACAAATGAAATAGATGCGCACCACATTTAAGGTTATTTTTTGCTTTTTGAAAATGTGGTTTTTCAGATTAATTTTTTAATCTTTCCCTCTCAATTCTGAAATAAGAAAGGCTTGCATGGTATTCGTGTACATGTGGCCTTGACTTTTCAGACAGTAAACCAAGTACAGTAGTGTACCCGGATAAATACGGCATTCATCAATCAACTTCAAAAATGTTTCCTATCGAGTAATATAACTCTACAGGACTACACCGTACAATAGCAAGTTCACGAGCTAAGATTGAGGGTTTGATAATCCTCAAAAATCGTTGATCGAAACAATTTCGAAAATCAAGTCACACAGTCAAATTAATTCCAGTTCTAAGACTTCTGCGTTTGAACTCACCATATCATGCATTCATTTCATGATAATTCTATTCAAGTCCTGGTGTCCTGCCCTCGCTGAATTTGCTTTACAACAGACAATAACAGGCATCCATTCACATTAAGCACAACTCAGATGAAAATGTTTTTTTCAGAAGGAAATGGCTGATAGATCTTTAGTTTGCATCACGTACTAAGCTTATTTTTCAGCAGGTTTAAATACAGTACTTGACGGGAGAACGATCTCCCTTAAATGATGCATTGATGCCCTTCCCGCTCTCCGCATATATATATATCCCAATTGCAGCCTTGATCAAGTAAAATTGAAACAAAATTTCAAAAAGAGCATAACTGACAATTAGAAAGAATGCCCCCTTTTGTAACCTTTTTCATTAATCGATGAAAAAATAGCAAGACAGGAAATGAAATCAAACTTGCTCATGTTTCGTGCTCACACGTTTCTTTTCATCGTCGTTCAATAGCGAAGGTGTGAAGAAGCTTTACACAATATCCTACCTTCTGACGGTTCACATCGGAACCATCGTCACGATCACAATTGCGAGCATCGCCAGCCACTTACCAGGTTCTGTACAAGAAACAATTCATCACGCTTGACCGAAGGTCGAAATAAATTAACGGACAATTAAAACTTCGTTTCAGGTTTGAACCACGTACCGCACTTCGATGAGGCACTGCTCTTCAAATTCTCCGCGAAGTGGCTGAAGAACATTCGAAAAAACCAACTTAAGAACTGAAAATTTGCCACTATACGTCCGATCAGGATGGAAGATCACGCCAACATTCCTTCACGCATGAAGAGAAAGCCACAAATCGGCGTGAATCATGAACTCAAGCCTGTCGAGATTTGGGATACAACGATAATACAATTATCTCTCACATTATTGTCTCCTGTATATACATGCGAGGACACGGATTCTTTTTCCCTAGAATTCGAAAGGCCACCCTCGCAATCCCAAGCCTCGCGCGAACCTTTGCAATCGTTGCAACGCAAGTTTTTGCCTCGCAAACTCGACGTAATTCGTGTCGAAACACAGCACTGAGATCGGCCCATCCTCGTACGACGTTCCCGTTCTGTTCAACCAATTCCCGAGCATCGAACAGTCGCCGAGGAAGGTCCAGTTTCCGCCGCCGTCGAGAAAGGAGTTCACTCGCTTGGCGTGGATGGCATCGGCCACCAGTCCGGTCAGCTGGACATCTTCAACAGGAAGAAGTCGTCTTCCTCGCAAGTACACGAGCATATCTTCCACGTACTCGTATGTCATGAAGTATGTGAAGCCATTTGAGTAAGGAGGGTACACCCGCTTCGGATAATCATTATACGTCACATACCACCTGAAAAGTGGAGTAAGACTTCGCATGCATGCAGAGGGAACAGCGATAAAGATCATTTCTCATCGCAGCGGAAAACAAAATGCTGTACGTGCACCATAAATGGCTCTCTATCTTCCATGTGAAGTAAAACGTTCGAGTTTACATCAGTTATTTGCTTAGGTTTGGTCTATATTTTGTTTACCTTTGTTGGTGAGATTATCAAGTGCAGTACAGTACATGTATTGTATATATAGAAAGTGGACCCACAGTCAACAAACTTTCTTGGTTCCAAACAAGTTTGTTAACCACATTTAATTTTCCCATAGACTGCAATGAAGAATCAATTGATCTGTTTCTGACACAAAAAATGCATCTGAAAATGTAATGGAGAAAAATCAGGACAAAAATTCAATCATAATGAATTGCTGAAACATCCTGTGTGTGTTCAAAATGTTTGGTATGCTTGGATGGAAGTACGGCTATTGAAAACAACACTCAAGAAGCCTCACATACAGAAAAACATTCCCATATGAGTAGGATAACTGTCACCACAAAATGCAATGTTCTTTAACTTCATTCTACAATGTTGTAACAAAAGAACACATTCAGCAGTTGAACAGAGAGAACAAATAGAAAAATACGTCAAGCGCACACCTTTGTTCACAACTTCTTAGTGCTGGATATCATATTTGTTCAATTGATTCTGCTCAAACCATGGAACATCCATGGCACACCATTATTTCCTCACTTAATGTTGAATAAACTTCAAAAACTTCCTATAAGCCTTCAGTATGTCCAATTCTATTTCTGCTTCTTTGTCAATTGGAACTAAAACGAGATTGTACCCTGCAGTTTGGTGTCATCACCAAATTTTTAAATTTAAAATTTGGGATGCTTGCCTCGGAACAAAACTTTGTTAATCAAATTTTGGTTCATTAACCAAGGGATTTATTTTGGAGGACAAAAGTTTGTTGAATGAGAGGTTCGTTGACCAAGGGTTAAGGATTGAAAATCACACCCAAGGGGCTTTGGTTAATTTTGGTCAATGGTGAGAAGTTATAGAACCCAATAAGGTAGCACCAGAAGTTCATCTAACAAAGCATGAAGCAGATATAAATGTAACACTTCAAGCAAACAGGAAATCCGCTCATCCTAGAAGACGTGAAAGTTTCCGATTTTATAAAAATACCGAACACTCGAATAATGGGTCAACGAACCTCGAAGCATTCCAACGAGCAGGGTCATAAACCATATTGTGGGAACCGACGATCGCTTTGCCCCCGTCGTAGCCTTGCAAGTACAACATCAACCTCTCCGTACCCAGAAACACGTCATCGTCCACCTTGCCAATGAACTTTGCTTGCGGACAGTACCGATGTCCCCATTGGAACCCAGCAGCGACCTTGTAGGTGAGGTTCTTGTAGGACTCCACCTGGTCCACCATGACGACGTCACCATGACGTAAATTCTCGCGCACTATCGACGCGTTGACGACGTAACCATGGTGAGTGATGCGGTACCTTCTTTTGTACTCGAACGACTGATTGGGAGGAGGCAGGGACGACATGCTGCCCCGGACTTCTCGTGTGGCCTGGGACAAAATGGGGTGGTGGCCCATGAGCATCACTGCCTTGATGTTGTGAACACCCAGGTTGCATTTGTTGGCCCAGATACGCCGGAGTTGCTTGCGGAAGAACTTGTTTTCCGGAGTCGTCAAGATGAGTATCAGGATGTCGGTGGAATCGTCACAGATATCCTCAAACTTTGTTTTGGACGGCAAGTCCACAAAGCTGATTCTAGCATCGCCAACTAGATAATATTCTGGAAGGAGGAAACTGGAGCCACGTTACGAATCCTATACTCTCAAAAAAAAGCAAGCAAACATAATCTTGAAATAATTCCGGCACAATCTTACTGAACATGCTTTCAACGCATTCCTTTTCCGTTGAAACATTTTGATTATTTCTTTTCTCGAATACCAAAGAGCTTGCTGGCTGATTCAAGTTGACCTGTAACTTGCTATAGAATACATTGTTGGCTCATAAGTTCTAAAAAATTTGAAATACCGAGATCCAACAGCGTTTCAACAATTCCAGCTCATTTCTTACTTGCTTAGTCCCATAATTTGGCTACACTTCATTGCTGTACAAAACATATTCTCCACCAATTTCAATGCATTTTTTCATACAATAAATCTAATGATCAAAACAGTGCCAAAAATTCATAATTGTGTTACTTGAGCATTCTGATCCTTGATGGCAGAAATGAGGCTGTCAATGTCTTCAAAATCAATCCCTTTTGGATCATTCTTCATCTTTAGGAACAGGCAGAGGCAGAGGAAAAAATTTTTTGTTGCTGAATTTTTTTCCAAAAACAATCACAAACAAAACTCATTGCATGCTTGACTTCTGGCTGTTTCCAGCAGTGAAGAATGATCTGAAAGGGATTGATTTTGAGAACAGTGACAGCCTCATTTCCACCATCAAGGAGCAGCTTTATTGTCAAACACAATCATCAATTTTTGGCACTGTTTTGATCATTGGATTTATTGCATGGAAAAAAGCATTAAAATCGGTAAAGAATGTGCTGAACAGGACTTGAGAGTTGCCAAATGATGAGGCTAAGTGAGTAAAAATAAATAAGGAATTTATGAAACTCTAGGATCTATTTCAAGAATTTTCAAAACTTGAGAACCAACTTTCGTAATTCATGGTACATTTGTGACAACACATCGTGAAAAGTTGACCCAAAATTGAAGCACTGATCGGATGACAAAATTTCTCTCTAATTATATTTACGTATCGCACCAAAAAAATTAAACGCATTCCATTATTTTTCAAGCACATCAAAACTCCTCAGGAATATTTCGACTTTCACACCACCAAGGAAAAAAAAAACCAGAATTATTCAAGAGTCGCTAAATCCTTGACAATTTCATAAGAGCTGGAATTTTGCTAATTTCAATTTTATACCCGCAATGGAATTCAGATAATTTCGGCTCATCACTGAAACCGGCAAAATGTCCACAATAGCGATGCAGCGACTCAGGACAAATTTCATGATTGCAAACAACACGTTCGGGGTTATCACCAATGTTTCACACCGCAAGATGCCCAATGAAAACCTTCGCATTCTTGTCACAATAGGCTAAAAGAGTCTCTGATCGTGAGTGAGGAGCGAAAGAAGGTATCGTAACGAAGATTTTTCTCAATTTCATCCATCCGCGCATAAACACCTACGTCACGCATACATTTGTTGTTCGATCATTACCCCGTTCACGACATACACACCTTGTGGACTTGTGTAAACTTGTTGATCAGCATTGAACTCCTCGGCATCCGTTTGAAGACTCGAAGTCCAGCACCTAAAAAAACGCACTGTTCGCACCAAAATTTGAAGACTCGCTAAGGTCATGAGGAGAAGAAGCGAATGATGGGCGATTTTCGCGGAGGGGTTACAGCCGGAACAATGAAGCCATTGCATACCTGTCACTTGCCAACTTGAGATCATGAAAACAAACGAAACCCGACGCACAATCACAAGCGATTTATGGATCACAGAGCATAAAATTGTAGATAAGGGCATACATAACAAAGCCACAATAGTGCGTTCCTGAGCTTGAAAAGCAACTGATGTCGCTTTCACGTTAGACTGGAAACGCAATGCACGTCTTTGAAATTGAAATGGCTAAAATCTCGAGTCAAATGACAAGAAAACTTGATCTCAATATTTACCGCGGAGCACAACACGAGATCAACATAACTTTCCCAGGTTTTCACAGAATAACAGTCCCAGCAAAAAAAGAATTCCTCAATCGTTCCGCTATTTTCCGGAGATCCACCGTGCGAAAGGTCCCACATTCCGAACAAAAACCACAAAACGGCCATCCCCAACTTATCGTCGCTTTTTGATCTTTTCAACAACTTCCACGTTCCAACTTACAGAAAATATGGAAAAAATAGTACTCCCTTCGGAAAAAGAATAGCACACAAAAAGCAAGGCAAGTAACCCATTTTCAACGGCGTTTTGAAAGCGGATGACACAAATCAATGTCATACGAAATTCTGCTCCATCGCTTCGAAGAAGCCCATTGAACTTTCAGCGTAGCCAAATACACCTGTTTTTTTCGCAGGAAATTCCCACGACTTTGATTCGTTACGAACGAATGTTGACAGCCAACTTTCAAAATAGGAGAATCGATTCAACCTTCTTCAGTTCTGAAACTACAGTACTGCCGTCGAGGCTAAGCATTACGAATCGCTCAGGTTCAACGTTCAAGTGATCAACTTAATCATCGAAGAGCAGCAATAGAAAATAACCTACTGTGTGTTGAGTAGTTTCATAATGGTTCAACAGACGTCAGATTTAGTTAATCTTCGGCAAAAACCGTTGATTCACGTGAACAATTTATCAATTGATCGCCTACTCATCAGTAATCGATAAGAAACGTCACGGAGAGTAAACATCAGGAATTTCCTTTACAACAGATGAAATCATGACGAAATCAACGCTTTTTCCTCTCTCTTATCAGAAATAATTTCATAGACCAGACAGGATTGAGCAATAAAAACGATCCAACAACATTGATCAGTTGTGCTCTCCTTTGGCTTTTAACCAACCAAATTTTTCAGGTGGAAAACGATCGAAACAGTGTACTTTAATACGGGACACCGAAGATGCAAACAAAGTCGTGAACACATCAGTTGGGAATAGCCACAGAACAGGAACACTTCAACGGACGATAAAAGCAAGACGGCAAATTCCCATCGACCATGCGATCCCGTGAAAAATTGAATCGAAAAAGCTCCGCGTCCTCTTCCGCGCTTCGCTAATATTGGCCCTTTTTTTATCGCAGGGCAATTCAAACACACTGATATTTGTCATTCGGAGTGCACCCGGGTAACAGACGACCGGTATGGTGGGAATTATCCGTGATCTCGTATACTTGTCTCCAGTCCGTTTGATCCGGGCGACAGCATCCAAAACATCGAAAGCCACAGAAGTCCACGAAGTTCTGCCACAGTCCGCGACTGTAAACGATGATATACAAAACGAATTTAGAAAACTAGCGCATACGCGAAGTTTAAAACGGAATGAACCAGCACACATCCATCAACTTCAGTCACAAAAATTGGAAAGGCATTCTCAATTCTCGGGCGTAACACAAATCTCGTTTTCTCAAAATGTGACAGGCGTTGTCGGAATCAGATGATGAGAAATAACTCACGTAAGCCCAGCATGAATTGATGGACAACAGACCATCCCAAAGTTACATGACCAATCGTGAGGGAGGATGAATGCAAGTACAAAACTTCACAAAGGTTTACGTCATACCAACACATCAGCAAATATAATCCCACAGCGAGGTCATTGGACATCCAAGAGAAGACGGAGAATAAAGAGTTCACTCATACTTTTCAATCTTTTTAACTTCGAAAGGGACACGCATGTAAAATACTCAACGGTTAGAATTCGAAATAAAGCAAAAAGATAAGCGGAATGGTTCACGTTTCAACGAAAATTGAGAAATACTACACGACTGATGAGTTCGCAAAGCACTCACTGGAAAGGACTTTCCACGATCGAACCCTGAACATGGAAGTGTTTGTAGCGACCACAATTGAGCGACTCATTGGTTGTCATCCCCAGGGCGATTATTTGGTACACTTGACTCGTTAGCAGGAACATATCCCAGATTCCGTGTAAAAGCATGTTGAACATCATCCATGCAACCCAAGGATCGCACTGGAACGCAAGTATAATGCTGACCGGCCAACTTGCAGCCGAACTCAAGTCGCACGTCGCAACATAATACTCGGAACAGCCGTAAACGAAGAAAAGCACCAAAAACAGCAGAGACATCAAAAACCAGACAAAATACCTGCAAAATAAAAACAACACCCAAGTGTCAGTAAATGAAATGCACAACTCGGAACAGAAACTTACCGATGATTGTTGGCACCAACGCAATTATTAATCCACGGACAATGATGATCAAACTTGGCCACGCAGACATTGCAAAATGAACAATGTTTGGATCTTACAGGCTTTCGTACAAGGCACGTGCTGCAAAACCATTTCGGATCGAATCCAGTTGTTTCCGCAAGCTCTATGATCGTCTGAAAATACATAGTGAACGACATACATTTCAATCCATGGAGGGCCTCTACAGTTTCTCTGTACTTCTCCAAAACAGAAGCATTGAATATTTGAACAAAGACCCGCGAAACCTTACTTCACGCGTTACCAGAAAGACACACTTATTCACATTGATTGACAATAAAATAGTGTAAAAAACATAAAATAGACTTTCATGCACTAAAAATTGGGAAAATATATTTTTTTTAAATATCCCGATGTACTGTAGTGGTCTCATAAAAGTGTGGGGCAAAATTTGTATTTAGTATGGTAGAGTTAGTATAGAGGACAAGAAGGTATTCACTAAGGTCCACACTTTTATTAAACCACTAGATCAGGATATTTTTGGAAAATTTTATTTTCCCCATTCTAAGTGCATGAACGCCTATTCTTCATGCTTTTTAAACATTATTTTATTCAACTATTTTTAGTGATAAGCATCTATTCTGAATTTTTAACACTAAATCTTTCTTGATTGCATTATGATAGCTCAATCACAGGTTCTGTATTAGGTCCCTCTCATTCCTCATGGACAACAAAAGAACCAGCCAGAGCCTGGAATTGAACTCAGAACCTGCAAGCGTAGGTGCAGCACAGTTTTCACCTGTGCTACGTAGCAGTGTTTAGGAAAATCCCACAATTCTGGTGTACATCACTTAAAAAAGAGAAGAATGGAGGAAAAGATTATAGGGGTTGGGGAAGGCATGCTTTCACAAGTTTTTATACATGTAAAAATTTGTGTTTTCCTAAAATTTTCAAAAAATTAGAGGTTATAGAAAACGAAGTACTAGAAAATAAAATTTAAAATTTGTAAGACAAATAATAGAACTAAAAATAGAGTTTGAAGAGCTTTCAATTTTTTGTAGAAATAATTTTTGTTTAGAAAAGCATAAAAATCACAGAAGTTGGAAAAATACACTAGTTCCACAAGTGGAGAGAGTTTCAAGTCCATTGAATGAGTAGATGTCACTATAAATTGATTTTTCTTATTTTAAAAAATTTCAGAATTTCTTTCTTTTCAAATATAAACTTTATTTTTCATTCCAAAATTTCAAAACTCCCACAATGTTTGAAGAAATGCTTGATATATACAACCCCAAGATTTGAATGAATTCAAACAGTTTAAAGGGGTTAAAAGAGTGTCTCATGATGATTTTTGTTACGTCAATTTTAAAATGTTCTGGTCATCAAAAATTCTGAAATTGTGTTACATTGCAATGGATTGGACTGTCATTAATGTTTGACAAGTGTGGAGAATTTCAGCCAGAGTGGACATTTGCAAGTGGGTTAAATTTCAGTCGCAAACTGTGCTGAATCTGGATACCCGTGAGACATACAGATATACCCCAAGTCAAGTTAAATAAAAGTGTATAAAAATACATCCGCTCTGCAAAAACAAAGGAACTATCACAATCTCCTAGAAAATAGGGAATTCATAAACATAAGCCCACTTCTACTGAAAAATATGTTCGCTTAATACTCCGTTTTTCCTGAATTCGAACTTTCCAAAGCAGGCGTCCGCCAAAATTAGAAAACCTGCCATACACATGAAGTCTCAACTGCTAAAAGTTTACTGCGAATCACTGCACGTCTACTCTCATTCAGACACGAAAGTAATACTTACGTAGACGTTAAACAAGATTAATTTCTCAACAGGTTACAAAACATGGTGCTTCGACTTATGAAAGACGTCATTTTTGCACATTTACTGTTCGAAGGACTATTTAAGATTGCCTCAGCTTCATCATGACCTCTCCTGGGGCCTGTGACCCCCAGGGAATAAATTAAACCCTCAAAGCAACGTTCCTCTGGGTTTTCAAAAACAATAAATGTGACGCGTATCAAATGTATAACTTGGCCAGTAGCGAAATCCACTATGTAAAGACATATACTACAGTAAAGTATGCGAGTGACTGGGAAAGAACTAGACTTTCAGCGCGGACAACAAACGAAGAAAAAGGAACTGTACTTATCATAGCGCCACTGAGTTGTAAGAATAAGAAGACCTTCACGTAAATTCTTCGAATTAAGAAAGAAAATCTCGAGAAGTCCAGTGTATGATCAGCGTTTCGACATTTTTCTCACATTCAGTCAGTCAAACTGCCGCTCGTTCAGCGGCAGCTCGTTTGAAAAAAAAAAGGACTGGGGGAATGGGCAGCTATAATAAAGAAGTACCAGAAAACTCTTTCGTAATAAGCTACACGGTTCTTCAAGGACAAATATTCATCAGCTTAAATTAAAAACGTTGCGACGGCACGCACACCTACCAAAAACTTCGTATCCTTATTTGACCGCACACGTCCAGGATCCATCCGCCATGATTTATAGAAGGAGTACGAATGGAACGTAGCAGCGATGTAGAATACAACCGATAGCGAAGCGGGTACAGCAGGCGCAACCCGAAATGACCAAGTGAGGTAACCCCATATCTGATGAACAAAACGAAAATCGTGGAACCTCGAAAAGGCGCGAATGAAAACTGTACTTGTGCTTACCTTCGTGGAAAGATACACCGACACCGGAATCTCATCAAGCACTTTTTTGTCGAACACAACCTTCCAAACGACCCAACCACATAAATACAAGGCCATAAGCAAGCCGATTTTCAGGAGAAAATCAACTGAGGCCTGGAAAATTGCACCGACTGCATAGAGTGCAACGAAGGGAATCAAAAGCATGACCCAACGTTTCCACCGACGCGAACGGGCCGTCGTCGCACCATTCATACTTGATGCCTCGGCTAATCTGATTTTTAAACGGTGGTTTGTGACGTTCAAACGCCTCGCCAGATTGTAAATAGACTCTCCGTGATTGTTTCGAACGTCCAATGGTGCACCTTTGTCTGCAAGCAACGTCGTGGCTACAGGGTTATTCGCCAATAATGCCCAATGCAATGGTGTGTTTCCCTCGACTTCGTCTTGCAGGGTTACATTTGCTCCAAGAGTCATCAATAGGCGAGTTGGATCCAGACTAACGAAGATAAAACAGATTCCATTCAGACACCCAAAATATTAATGGCGAGTGCAAAATATTAATAAAAAACAGCATAAGAATGACAAGCCACAAGAAGCTCAAGTCAAGCTTCGACTATTCAGCCTTGCTCTTCCAAGCTACTATCCTTCCACGGTATGAAATGCCGTCGAGCCTGTCCAAGTCAAACTTCAGGGAACCATCAACAAAATTTGAGTTCGGGAAATTTTGAGTCAGGGATAGCATTTTTGTCCAGGAAAGGAAAGAATTACAGGAAATCCTGATCTTCTGGGCTTTGAATTAGTTCGTAAATGAGTTAACACAATGCTGAAGTTAAAGGCAAGGGTTTTTTGCCCAATTAGTACTTCACTTCCTTTCAAAATGCAACAAGTTAAGTTCTTATTCCTTTCATCTAGCCAGTTCAAATGAAATGATAGCCAAAAGGTCTTCATTGAAATTCCAGTTATGGAGGTTTGAGCTGTTCAGGTAAGGATGTTTCTATGCATTATTTCCAAGGAAATTCAGCGAGTGAATTAAATCAGCAACGTTGAGGGGGTTCAGCTGTTTTTTGTTTTGTTTTTCAAAGGTACAACCAATACAGTACAAAGGCTTCTGTGGACAATGGAGCGGCATCCGAGGAGAGTGTACTTCACATTACTTTTGAATTACCTGCAAATCGAACGACTTGACAGCATCAACGGGGTCATTCCGTTACCATCCAGCAAATCAACGTTCACGCCTTTCGCTACCAGATAGGCAACAATGGCAGTGTGACCGAACTCTGCCGCCAGATGAAGGCAAGTGCTTCCATCACCATCCTTCAAAGTGGGATTCGCACCATGTCGCATCAGAATAACGACCGCCGTCAGATGACCCTGCCTGTGTTTAGAATCCGAATTAAGAACTATGAACGTGGCATACCCAGGAGATGTTCCAAGCACCTACCGCGTGGCCCAATGCGCAGGAGTGGACCTTAGTTCTCCGCCAACGGGGTCGATTTCTGCTCCACGCGAAATCATATAGTTCATCACATCTTTGCGGTTGTTGATGGCGGCCCAGTGGAGAGGAGTGATTCCTTCCGAATCGCGGGCATTCACATCGAATCCGAGCCCGTCCACCAACTCCACAACTCGGTCCAACACGCCGTACTGACATGCTTTTACAAGGTCGAGTTGGCAGGGATTCGAGGAGGAATCGGAGACAACATCCGCCTCTCCCTCCATAGAATCGCCTCAATGGATTGAACACGCGATTGTCCAACGTACGAACATGGTTCACAGACGAAAACTAAAGGTGACCAGTAACCTTTCTGCAATGCAATCGAAGCGTCCATCATGCTATTTTTTCCTTCTAGAACTTCAGGGTGAAAACACCTCAAGCGGCACAGAAAAATAACGCAAGACGAACCGACACTTCCTCCGCAAGGCGATGAAAAATCGAGACGATTTATTCGGATCCTCTGGTTTCGCCACCTCTCAAAATTTCAGTCCCCCGATCTGGCTTCCGACTCCTAGGGAGCATTTCCCAATGGAAATTGCGGGCGCGCAACCGACGAAGAACAGAAGTGAAAAATCATGCACCTCCATCCAGCCACTAAAGTCCGCAAGCAACGCGGAATCCCCGCAAAATCCCGATCACGCGCTCAAAGCGAGTCGGAAAACAACTGACGCGAACATTAGAAGAATACCGAGCGCTCTGCCAACGCACCGCAAGAGGAAACTTGGCTGGAACTTGAGGAATCAAAGCCGATCCAGAGCAACAAAAATGCCTTTCATCCAAGTTTCGCATCAACTCAAATCGAAGATCGGAAGTAAACAAAGAAAATCTACGCATAGCCGAAGAATTTTCGTCTTTTTCTCATCCCATGGAAGAAGGCGGGCGAGAAGCAGCAATGCTAACAGAACAGATTTGTGTCGGATCAAAGAACCTCCTCGAACGCCGAATCCAACTTTTGTACAGCCAGGGACGTTCCCGCAACTGTTGGAGAAGCTAGGCTTGATTTTCAGGTCTCCGACTCATTCCGCCACCTCCTCCACGCGAGCCCAATCCACCGCCGCCTCGACCGCTACCACGCAAGCCCCTCTGTCCTCCAGCGTTTCCATCACGTCCCCCACGATAACCGTTTCCTTGATAATACCCGTCCCCTGCAAGCGAAATGTCTATACAGTACTTAATTCACGATCTCCTTCAATGAATGATGCTCGAAAAACCACCAACGGGAACACAGAAACCTGAACAACGCCTCAATTTCAACCGTTCGAACTGCGGAAAATACATTTGCCAGCTAATCTGAGCCATGTGACATCCCTGTCAGTATGCAACACTGGGTTACACAGTGGAACAGAAAAAGAGTTCTTCAAAAGACAAGTTCTCGTCAAACATAGTTTATTTTTATAAAGGTGCTCAAGACCAATGTTAATTCCCTCCCAACCTAGAATACCGTAATCATCGCAACAGGAAATTACTCGGAGGAAAGTAATCAAGCCCTTTCTCGCAGCTTCGCTTGGAGCTACAATCACATACTTGCCTTTCATTCCAAACTTGCTTTACGCTCATCCATAGCGCTTAACATCAATTAGCTAACAATGTTAGTTTCGTTGGGTTCACATTTATGAAATATCCCACAAGCTACTTTAAGCGGAAATTTCCATCTAACCCGAAAAGCCACAGTTCGTATTACACTATAGAAGAATTAGGCTCGAATCCACGTGAACACGATGAATAAAGGGGTGCGAGATCACGTCAGCGTCAACCATTCGAATTTTAAGACAACACGGACCTTTTTCATTTCTATAGCCAGTACGTTCACCGCCGTAGTATCCACCTCGACCACCTCTTTGTCCACCGTAACGATTTGGTGAAGTGCCACGTCTAGATCCACCCGGTCCACCACGCGACCGGTTTCCGTTTCCGTAACGATTTCCGTAGCCTCCGCCTCCATTTCCACCACCACCAGAGCGATTCTGCCGAGCTGCAAACCAACAATCTTAGCTCAAGTCCTCAAGACACGATCCTTCCCACATACCTTGATTGGCTAGGCTCTCTTTCTCTTTCGCATCTTGTCCGAAAGTTCCAATAGGTGGTCCAGCGTCAGCATTCTCAGATTCTTCCGCCCAGTCCGTTTTCCGCGTAGAATTACGATCCTCCCAATTTCCCCAGTCATCATCTAATTCTTTGCGTTGTGACTGAGAGGTTGGTTGGCGTTGGGAAGGTACGTTCCAGCAGCCTACAGGTTTCGACCACGCATTGGGGGGATCTGCGGGTGGTTGAGCAGGCAGCGTTGGTTGTTGTTGTTGTTGTTGGGGTGGTATTTCTGGAGAGGTTTGTTGCCATTTCCCACCAGTATCCATTGAATCATTCCATCCATCACCTGACGCAGCATGGTGCTCCTTCACAGGCGGTGATCCAGTCGTAGTTGGGACAACCTCTGGGATCACCTGAGGCGCGGGAACAGGCTGAGAGAGGAAAGATGCAAACGGTTATGTCCCTCCATCAGGCCATTATTTCCTTTTCCCAGTGCTTTCAAAACCCGTCAGTCAACTTATTGAAGAAGGAGAATATAGCTCGAAAACACAGCACCTGAGAGTATACAGCTTCATCTTCCGCACGCTTGGCTGTTTCCAAGTTCAAGGAACCCGGAATTCTGACTAAGGTTATCACGTTATTTGGGATTCAAAACATAACTAACTCGCACTTGCTAATCAGGAAACCAATGCCGAATACCATTTCGTTTACCTGAGTCTGGGCAGGACTGGCTTGCCATTGTTCGATTGCAGGCTGCTTCTCGTGCTGTACCCAGGCATCACGGGCTGCAGGATGGTAGGATGCCTGATTGAAGCCAGGAGGATGATGAGGTCCAAGAGAAAGTGCCCGTTGATCGAGGTTACCAGCAGACGGAGGCATCGGGATCGGAGGGGGAGGATTCGGCATCGTGTCCATACCAGGGGGAACCGGAGACGCAGAATGGTAAACGGAATTCGTCTTGTACGCAGTCGAGAAGTTCTGGTTCGTAAACGTCTGCGTCGGGATAGGCGGAGTTATAACAGGTGAGGGTTGATTTGGAAGCATGGTGGGAACACCGACTTCCATCTTTGGCTGCATCACAGGAGCTTGAAGGTGCGCGCTGATCTGACTCTCTGCACCCAAACCAATCTCGGAATCATGGATGAATGTGATGTTTCCAGCTATGCCGTCCATCAGTTGCTGGTTGTACGGGGCAGCGGCGCTACAAATCCAGGCATCGGTTATAACCCGAATCCCTTTGAACTAAAGGTGCAGTGCTCAACTACAGTACCTGAAAAGAGAATCTTCGATCGTCTCGGGAGGGGGATGCAGGTCGTGAGTGTGTGGAGGAGGCACAGGCTGAGGCGACGGAGATGCATGCACAGGTTCCGGAGTTGACTCAATAGAATGCGCATTTGTATCAACAGCGTATGTTCGTTCGTCTTCCACAGTACAAACGTCCAGAGATCCACCGTTCGCTCCCTCCACTACATCCTTCCCATAATCATGAGCGTCGCCGTTCGTTTCCACCTGAACAGCCATTAACCGGGAACATAGATGTAATGTTACATTTTCCTACTAAAAACGCACCTGAGGTGCGTCCCGAGGTTGATCAAAATAACCGCTTTCGTTGATAGCAAAGAGTAACTCCTTAGCAGCAGCATAGGTAATGCCAGCAAACTCCTTTTGCTTCCCTTCTAGAAGATCATGCCAATGTTCTGCAGCAGCAGCCACAAGAGTCTGCATTCAAAAAAATTGGCCCACATAAGTAACTGCAACAGTGAAAAAATCGTCTGCAAAACAGAAATCACATGATATTTCCCAGCAGTTTCTTGGTCGCGAACTGGTGACAGCAAACGGTAAAGCTCATCAATTATTGTAAGCTGCTCCGCGGTTATTTTACAGGCCTTGTTGTTCCCAGCTAAGAAGTCATTACGTGCCACTTCATCCTCCAAGTTCAAGAAGATCTCCTGCGGACAATCCAATATGTCATCTTGAGCACGAAAAAAAAAACTGAAAGAAAATCCTGCCGCACCTGGAAGATTAGCACAGTTTTGCATCGTTGAATGTCCGCTTGACTTCTTTCCACGATTTCTCGGCGGGCCTGCTTTTTTTGTTGTTTGATGCTGTCCGCATGAATACTATTTATCTGCTTAGAGACTTCTTTCATCAACTCCAACGATGCCTCAACTTCCCCATACTTCGAAACGGCAGCCTTCTGATCTTCGTTGAGTTCCTTGCCTGCATTTGAGCTTTCTCGGTAAGCGTCGAGTTTCCCCTACAAACGATGTGTCCTGAGAGGAAACAGTTCATAGACGAGAAATTCAAATAAACATACCTTTCGTTTCTCCAAGTTCCGGACCTTCTTCTCACAAAAGATCGCGCACTGTTTGAATGGATCAAGCGCTTCAGAAGACAGATGCTTCTCAAGCTTTGCTGCAGCGGCAGAAGGCATTCTTTGACTCCCTGTGATCAGGATGGAAAAGTCACATCTGATGGAATAAATCACACAGTTGCGCCAGGAATAAGCGGATGACCACGCCTTCCCGAAAAGTCCTGCAAATTATGTGGAAATGAAACTAGAAGCGGTTCAGCAATTTCGGGAACATAAGAAGCAAAAACACTCTCTGTCGCAGCACTTCGGACAGGCATTCCACAGATCACGATCTTTGATTTCATACACCGACACGCACAATGCGAACAGGCACTTTTGACGTCAACCCATACTGGTACGGCATAGAATAAGGTTCAAGATCGATGTTCCACTCAACACAATTTTACCTCTTTACCTGGAATGCCTACAGAATAAAACCAACGTGTGTTCGTAAATGAAGAGCACAACTCAAAACAGAACCTCCCTAATAATTGTAGGCTCGAACGCAATTATCAATCCGCGGACAATGATGATCAGAATTGGCAACGCAAGAGTGGCAAAATTAACAATGTTCGGATATTATAGGCTTTCGTACAAGTGCCCAAGGCACGTGCTGCAAAACCATTTCGGATCGAATCCAGTGGTTTCCCCAAGCTCAATGACCGTCTGCAAAATTACAGAGAACGACATCCATCTCAATTCATAGAACTCCATGAGTTACCCCCCGACATCTCCGACGCGGGCACTGACGGTCCACACTTCGAAAATTAATGCGCCTTTGTCCCCTTTTCATACTCCGTTCTTCCCCAAACAAGATCTCTCCAAAGCACGCGCCTGACAAAGTTAAGAAGCCGGCCATTGACATGAATTATAAGATGCTAAAATTGTACTTCGGACCACTGCAAGCAGACTCTCACACATAGATGATGGTACTACTGTAGTTGCACAAGCGTTACACAAATTAAATTCCCGAAGCTATCGGTTGCGCAACATGCTATTTTCACTTTTGTTCCGTCATTTTTGAATGCAGCGAAAGCTATATATTTTAACCCAAGTTACATTCGCACTGTTCGGAGGTCTACTCAAGATTACCTCCAGCTTCGTCATTCCATTTCCGGGACCTGTGACAGCCCAGGAATAAATTAAACCCTCGACACAACATTCTTATTGGGTATTTAGAAAAAAAAATGTGACGCGTATCAAATGTATAACCCAGCCATCAGCGAAATCCACAGCATGAGAAAAAGAATACGAGAATATGGGAGCGAAAAGGAAAGAGCTAGACTTTCAGAAGACAACAAATGAGAAGAAGGAATTATACCTCCCATCATCCCCTCAACTGTTACAGTGTACCTAAGGTCTTTACATAAATTCTTCGAGTTGAATATGAAACCCTCGGAAAGTACAGTTCACTGTACAGATCAGCGCCTAAGGCCTGAAGATGTTTCTCGCATTCCGTTTATCAAGTTGCCCGTCGTTCAGTGGGAGCGCGTGAATATACAATTAAAAGGGCATGGACAGCTTTGATGCAGAAGTACAGAAGTACCGTGATCAGCTACAGATGATGGGAAACAGACATCCGTTTTAACATGCGTTACATGTCCACCTACCAAAAACTTCGCATCCTTATTCGACCGCACCCGTCCAGGATTCATCCCCCACGAGTGCCACGACTGACAGAATGAAAAATGGAACGCGTCAGCGTCACAGAATACAACCGATCGCCAATCGGGTACAGCAGGCGCAACCCGAAATGACCCAGCGAGGTATCCCCATGTCTGACGCACAGAACGAAAATTTCGGAACCTCGAAACACTTCGCGTATGCTTACCTTTGTCGAAAGTTACACCGACGCCAGAATCTCACCGCGCAATTACCTGTCGAAGATTATCTTCCCGAACAATCCAACGACACGAATACGGCACTGACCAGAAATAGAAGTGAAAATGGACGCAGTTCTGTACTGTCCCCAAATTCGTTTCGCAGCGCACAGCCGTGTACGGCGATTCCTGGAATACCGAGCTTTACACTTCATCATATATCTTATAGGTGTCACTAAGTAACATTTATACGTATACAGTACAGTAATACAGTATAAAATTATTCCAGGTTCATACATAATTAATCAAATAAAATAATTAGAGAAGTTAATTTTAAATTGTGAAGTCTAAATAAAGTTTTTTCGATGGTTCCTACAAGTATTCTTTCATGATCAGCTCTCTCCCACAAGTGCTGCTTCGGCTGATGATGCATTCCGAAGAGAAGTGCCTGCGTCAGGGTACGTGATGCCCTATATGGCGCCAGAGTGTGCAGAACATAATTTGACACCCTCAAATTCTAATCAACCATATTTTTATCGCGACTAAATCAGTCACACTCACAATGCTGAAGCAAATGTTGAGTTGATGAGTTATGGCTGGGTATTCGATTCAAATATGAAACAGTTATATTACTGATGAACAATGGACATGTTTGTACCAAAATGCTCAAATTGCTATGTGTCCACACAGCCTGATAGTGTTTATGCAGCATGAAAGAAATTGTAAAAAAATACAATAATCGTGAAGCATATATATACAGTATTGTACAATAAAGTGAATCAATTTTTGAAAAGATATACTGCTGTAACAATCTTTCATTTGGCTATTGTGTTCATGTAGTTCAGTTTGCTACTGAGCTACAGGAACACAAAAGCCAAATGAGTAAGAAAGATGTTACTAAATTTTCTTTCAAATGATATGTTATGGTTATTTATGGTCCTATAACCAGTACACTACCAAAAGCAATTTGAAGGAAAACTTTCCACAAAAAAGTTATAAGGCATCTCCTTCCACCAAGCTTTTGTTTTTATCAGAGGGGTTATTTAGGGTAAATGCGGTGCAGGACAAAGACTATAACCATCAAACTATACACTGCCTTTAAAAAGTGCACACATTCGCAAAATTTAGGAGGTGGGAGTAAGAAGTGCAAAAAATGAAATAAAAATTGAGCAGAGGAATGTTGCTCCACTCCCAAGTCCAGGCTCCTGATGCAAGCTTGCTGCAGATGAGCCAGTTGCATGGCTCGTGTGCTTGATCCCCTGCATACAAATTTCTTTGATATGACTGACTTGCTCAAACACCAGCTTCATTATTAATCAAAATTACTAATGAAAATCAGATTCACTTTCATTAATAATCACAATCCTGTAGAGTGCCCACCACTCTCGAAAATTCAAGGATATACACCTTAAATGAAGCATCAATTTGAAATCTATGCAGACTTTATGTACACTTCCTTTACATGTTGCAAATGAAAGAAAAATTATAGGTTAACTTGCTAGTGAATAACTTGAAATTGGCAAGGTGACCATTATGGAATCACAAAATAGGTCTTAAGTTTAATCAGTTGTATTATATGGATGACATTTTCAAAATCATGCCTTGTCAACAGAGATCTGAGTTAAACTTGATCTGAGTTGAATTTCTTCTGATACTTGAAGTCAAACGTTATGCACAAAAGGATGGGACGCCTGACTCCAGTTCTTATTTTTTCATTCCTCCTTTATCCTATTTTTCTTCATTTTCTTATGCTTGTCTGCTTTGTTGTTTGAGGTAAACTGGCGGGTAATAAGCCCAGGTTTCTGGCACACGTTGTTTGTTGCATCAAGGCCCCGCTGTACCTCAAAGCCTTGTCTTATATGTGACACCTGGTCCTATGTGGTGTTGCTGTACAGTAATGAGAAAACTCAACTGCACACTTCATGAGATGCATTTGAAAAAAAAAAGTCCAAGTTATTCAGAATTAGTCTGGGTACGTTGTCTATTAAGGTTCATTATAATCAACCACGATTCCATCCAATCGACGTCATGATGACACGCAGGCCGGTCTATTTTTTCTCAAAAATGATTCGGATTCAATTGTCAGAAATGAAAATACAGGCTTTTTTTTTTTGGACATCAGCAATGTCGTATATTCTCCAACGACGAATACATCCAAAAGACAGCAGCAAGCATGCTCAATCCACGTTTTCCAAAAAAGACAAGTCCCATCATTCCTCCAAAGTTTGGAATCTGGCAAAATTGCACGCTCTCTTACAAAACGTGTCAAAAAATAATGACCGAGGCATCCTTCAGGTTTAATAGCTTCCAGAAAACAGCTTAATCCCCTTTTTTCTCACGTTCCCCGACGAACGTCCTTTAAAACCTATTTGCGTCTGCACGAATGCCACCATCAGACTCTATAACATACTGCCATCGAGTACAAACTGGTTCAAAACTTTTTTCTTTTCTTTCCACGGAGCACTTTATTACACAGTACAGCAGCACATATGTCAAAATGTATATAAAGTGATTGCTGAGCAGACGTCTGTTGTACTGACTTTCCCAAAGATCCGACAAAAAAACACGAGTATATTCACAATGAAATACATACCTGCATAATAAATGGACTTTTTACGTTAGTTGCTCTATACCGCTGTTAGTGTGTTTGTGCACGTCGATCGATATAACTTCGGGTTAATATGTCACGCTGGAATTCCACTAGATTCGGGGGTCCCATCATCATCGTCATCATCATCAAATCCTGCCTGCTGTCCTGCCCTTATATACTGTTCTAATACAGCACATGGGAACAAAAGTTTTTTCCTGTCGGATGACAGCGAGGCATTCGAAAAACGCGGGGGTGCACGGCGGGGTACCTATAAGAAATATAATCTTGACACGCGATCAAAATTAATCATGAAACACCTCCCCCTCTTTGCAGAAACTTGGCCACGATTGCCGAGAAGCATCCTATGCAGAAAGATATGGCAGCATTGTGTCACTTTCTTAAATAAAAAAGGGGAAAAAAAGTAATCGTCCGTCGTCTCATCACGCATCGACACTCACATATCGCCCTCTCACTCTCTCTCTCTCTTTGTCGTCATCATCCCACTCATCATCACGACCGCGCTGCACAAACAAAAAAACAAAAAAAAGCTTCAAAAAAATGGTGCTCCCCAGGAATTGTACAAACATTCGCCCGCTTCGTCGTCGGGCCACGAACAGCAGCTGCAATCGGTTGTCATCACGCGACTCATCATCGTACAGTATACTGTATAGTTCCTATACGACACTCACAGCATCATCATCATCATCATCATCATCATCATCCACGCGCCATCGTCTCATCCTATCTATCACGCAGCAGTCCTCTTCCTTTTCCCGGCCGTGCTTGTACTGCTGTATAGAAAACTACACCGCACACGTACAGCGGGGAATTCTTTCCACCATCAGCAAAGCATCATGTGTCCGGCAAACATGAAAGAAGAAGACAACCACCGAGGACCTCTTCGTTTTTGGCAGATTTGAGGACAGGGACTGTCGATCCGCACGCATTTGATATCACGCACGCGCACACTCTTGCTGTACTGTATATAGTACTGCAGGATGCATCCCGCAATAAGTCAGTCGAGCTGCATATGCAGCACCCGGAAACAGCAACTGCTGCATGATTGATGATCATGCTCACGCATCATCACACAGCTTGAACGACGATGACACACACACAGACGAACAAATCACGCAGCTCCGAGATGATTGAACCATAAAGACGCGAAGGAACAGCAGAGGAATGTAGGAGGGGAGAATGAAAGACACGCACACACACACACACACACACACATGTACGGCAGAAAGCCATTTTTCGATATGTGAGCGATCTCATCGGCGTCATCGACAGCAGCAGCACGTGCATGATGCTGGGCAGAGTGCTGACAATCACCACGACGATACCTTTTTTTCTTCCTTTCTTTCTTTCTTGCTTTCTTTGACTGAATCGGCGGACGCTATGTAAAATTGAAGAACAAAGTGTTGACGAGGCGAAATCACATATGTCGACAAAGCTTTCATCACATACACCTCATCGATGACGAGCGCTTGCCCCCCTCATTTCGAAACCAACAAACAAACAAATGAAAACGCAAAAAATAAAATAAAATATTGCGGCGTCCCATCATCATCATCATCATCATCATGCAAACTTGCTCTGAATTGGTTCATCATCGTCGTCGTCGTAATAATAAATCACTTGAGATGCGTGAACCCCGAGCCCGAGCTGGACGCCGCGTGATGCAGCATGTGGGCGCTGCTGGTGTCGTCGAGGAACAGGGCGCCGCCTCCTCCTGCTGCTGCTGCTGCTGCAGATGGCCGGATGCCGTGTGATGCTGCTGCTGCTGTTGGCGATGCCGACGACGACGACGACGAATGCTGCTGCTGGTGATGATGGCCGTTGCTGCTGGTGCTGTCGCCGGGCTCGGACTCGCCCGGCTCGTAGGCTGCCTTCCACACGTCCACCAGGCACACGGAGGAGTGGAAGCGGTAGAAGAGGCACAGTGGCAGCGTGCTGTGCGACAACAGCGTCCACAGGACCTTGCCGTAGAACTCCTTCTTGTCTGCCTGCGCCTCGTACGACTTGATCTCGAACGTCTCCAGCACCCACATGCAGATGTTGCAGATGATGAGCAGGGTCACGAGTTCCCGGCCGGGCTTCTCGCTCCGGTTAGTGGACGAGTTGCTGCAGCGCCGGAGGCCCTCGATGATCATGGGGGTCTGGATGATCACCTGGATCACCTGCACATATATACATACATATTGCATGCCAGCAATAAAAGCATGAGAGAATATCACAACGATGAATTTATTCACCACCGATGATCAGATATGATAATAATAATTATTATTATCATTATTATTATTATATTCTTTTAAGCAAAGACGACCAAGGGAAAGAATGATACTTTCCAGATTGTTGGGCTTCAAAGAAATTCATTTCGAAAGCTAAGGGTTTCAAACACCGAGAGGGAGTTATATTGCTACATACTGTTTATATACATATCTATAGAGGGCCTAATCTATACTGTACAGTATATGCATCATGTGCAAATGGATTATACATGCATGCTGCACATATGCTGTGTTCGTATATAAATATATATACATATATATATACCTTATGCAGTTGTACAGTATTTATATAATGTAGATATACACGGATCGTCGGCTCTTATTGATTACTGTTCTCTCTCCTATATATATATATATATATGCTGTTGTACAGTACAGTACACTGCACCTGCATGATGCTGACGACGACGAAAAAGTAGAGCTTCTCGTGCAGCGCCGGCAGACTGGCAAAGATGCCAAAGAGGATGAAGCAGGGGATGGCGATGAAGAGCAGGACCTCGTCGACGGAGTTGTGCGTGTGCTTCAGCACGTCGAGGCGGATGATTTGGCGGTAGGCCATGGCCGCCGCCAGCACCATGATGGAGCTGAGGGCGAACTCGTAGCCGGCGTTCATCCACACGCCCAGGGAAGCCAGGTCGTCCTTGGTGAAGGCCAGGAAGAAGATGATGACGCTGATGATGGTCGTGGCGAGGACGAGGAGGCCGACGAAGAGGCCCCGATTGGCCGAGTGGCAGTCGATGACGAGCGTGGTGCTCTGCTGGTGCTTCTTCTGGTACGTCGTCGAGGCCATGGGGTCCATGTCGCGGGCCCAGTACCCGTCGGCGTCCGAGTGGTAGTCGCGGCCGATGTGCTGCCACATCATGAACCACACGCCCACTGTTTTTTTTTTTTTTTATTTGGAACGACAAAAAAAAGAAAAACGTCAGTAGACATATATGTATATATATGTACAGTTCATTACTAATGTGTATACGTAAAATGTACTTTCCTCCTTATTCTCGATATCGCATCATTTTATTCGTTTTTATCACACGTTTACCTGCTGCAGCATCATGCTGGTCGGAGATTCCTTCAGTAAAATAACTATAAAGTGCTCGTCTATACTTTACGGAGTAATACTGCGTTATATATGGACTGCATTTAAATTGAGCACATAATTAAAACCGCAGTTGAACGATGACTTTTTTTTTTTTTCCTGCTGCTGACTATATGTTGAAATTCGATTTCATCACCGCAGTATAAATAATGTATCAAATCGCAGCAAACAGTATTATTGGCACATCCCTGCGAATTTCATTTTGATTTTTTTCTCCCGTCTGCGTCGTTCTCAAACACTGAAAAACCTGCAATTGTCAGTCAGTTGCCCTAATATACTGAGCCTGACTTTAATCTTTGAATACCCTATGCTGTGAGTACATGCAGTATAACTTTTTCTCATCCTTTGTCTTTCAACTCGAAATTTTCGCAACATTTCGAGAGCTTTTCATGACGTACTGTATATGCATTGTCAATTTTTTTTTCTGCTTTTTCTGAACGATGAATTGGGGTTTTGAGAGTGACGTGATGCTAACTACGTTTCCTGCCCAAGCATGTGTTCGGTCAGAGGAGACATTGAAACAATTCCTTTCAAGGGGAATGTCGGCGTACAGTAGGGATTGCTCAAGTGCTGCGCAATAAAGTGTTGCACACGTGGCCTTGAATAACATCACTGCGGATACCAAGATTCAGTGCATGATAACCCATTAGTTCTACACGTGAATTCAAAAAAAAAAAAGAGAGTAAAGAATAAAAGCCATCATCGTTCGGTATAAAGCTCGCAATCGATTAACAAATGAAGGTGATGAGTGGTAAACGTGAAGTTGCGACTTTTCCTCCCAGTGTAGGATTTCCATGCTGCTTTTTTTCTATTTTTATTTCTTGCAATAGCATACCCTATGTTTTCCAGCATTTGGATACGGTACTTTGATGATCAACCGCTGAAAAGCCGGGAACGCAGAAATGGCATTCCCCCACGCGGGAAATCGCTCAGCCAACAATCACTATACACACGTATGTACGTATGTAGTCTATCGCTCAGCAGGCTAGCACTAAAACCGGCTCAACCAAGACGACCTCCTCAACTTCCAACATTTTCCCCTTCATTTGCCGCAAAAAGAAAAAGAAAAAAACGCTTGATGCGTTTCGTGCGTTGCTTAGCTATTCGAAAATTAACTCTCTCATACAGTTTTTATTCTCAAATTGTACATGAAGCAATGAGACATGAAAATATACAGTATTATCCTGGCCTGCATCAGTTCAGCGCCCTTTTGTGTTGTGAAGATTTGCTCCCACGCGGTTGCCTGAACTTGAGAACAGTGAGGATGAGAAGTGTACGGAATTTCCAATTCAACAAATGAAATTAGCTTCTGCGTCACTCTCAGACTTATCTTCAGACTCATTTCGTTTTTCAAAAATAACCTCAGGAAATTTTTTGAAGTATTCAGGAGAAACTTGTTGATGGAACGTGAACAACATTTTTTTTTTATTCTACATCAAAGAAGATATATATACGAAGGGTTTTCTTGTTATTTCTTTTAATTTGTCTTTCTTCCTTCAGTGACAAACTAGTTGTTGAGATGCATGTGTAGCAGTAATTACAAAAATAAACACAGCTCACGTACCCATCAGAATGTTGAACTCAATGGAGAAGGGGTACAAATACGGCGACATCTGGTTGATGAGCCCGGAAAGCTCGTCGGATTCGTAGCAGACTTTCTTCTTCGCTCCAAGCAGAGTCTGGTTCAGGTAGTCCAAGAACGGATCCGCTGCAGCATCATCAGAGCACAGTACAGTTATCGAAAAACAAAAGCCATAGGGATGAAATACATACACACACACACACACACTGACGAGTATAATAGTTCTACACTGTACTGACCTTTCTTGGCGATGAAGGGCATCGCGCCGATGCCGGCCAACGAGGACGACGACGACGACAAAGGGTCGGCGCCCGGCTGCAGGACCCCCGCCGACAGGGTGTTGATGATTGGCACGTACTTGACGGCCTGCGGGTAGCCCGTCATGTCGGACCTGTAGGAGGACGAGCCGTAGGTGTCGGTCTTGTGCGAGTAGCTGCTGTGCAGACTGTCCACCGTCTCCCGGATGATGGACCAGAGCCAGAAGCAGAGGCTGGACGCGATGCAGTGCATCAGGCCGAACCGAGCCACGGCCTTGTACCGCTCGATCACGATCTGCAATAATAAGTGCGGCGACGACGAAACATGACTCGTATACATCAGTGCCTTAAATGATGTGTTACAGTATACACCGTACTGTAGTTTTGCAAGCGCCGCATTCAGTACAGTGTATGTACAAGACGTCGATGATGACGGGAGTCATCCATCGGAACTATAATACAGCACATCGGTCGTCGTCGTCGTCTTCATCATCATCATCACCGAGTTCACTCAACTATTTTTGTTTTTTAGTCCTCATTATATTTATACAGTATTTCGAATGAGATTCTCTATAATGCTGCAACTGCTGCTGGTATATTACATCAGCAATGGCGTGCTCGTGAATTTTAAACCGGTTTTTTGGCGGAGCTATTCTTATTCTTCCCATGTACTTCTTTAGACAACTTTTCTTAAATTTGAGTGCGTACATATGTACTACAGTACTGCTCATGTACAGCGTATTATAATAAGGCGAGGCCTTCTTTATAAAAAACTTTACAGACGAGTTCAATTTCCTTTCCACTATTATCCCCATAAACTATAATTTATACAGCTATGAAATACGAATTTCAATCGACTGTAAGATCAACTTCGAAAGCGGTCAATTCGCTCTCAATAAACCAAGTATCGTATCGTCAGTAATTATTCTAAAGAAAAGTACCAAGATCGAGATCTCCCATTATCGTTGCCAATAAGGGTGACGAATGGTTCTTCGTTTTACTTACGCATATTTTTGTACACAATCACACCACCATCACAGACGGGTGCTCTGTATGTATGTTGTACTCTACGTGAGTCGACAATTTGAACAGAATGTCATTTTATTTAGAATACTACTACATATATTTTTTGACCTGGCGCGTAGATGATACACGACGAATGAGAGGCACATTCAAGAATTGAAAGAAAATGGATGAAATCCTCACGTTAGAGTATTTGAAAACGAAGACCAGTTGGTAGAAGACGAAGATGGGGTGGATGACGTCGAGGAGAACCGTAGCGATGTTGGCACAGTAGTTGAGTACTTCCTCGTCTTCGCTGCTAAAGTACAGGATTTGTCTACCGAGCAAGAGTCCCTCGTGGATAAGGTGCCCCAAGCAGAACGCTGCAATCATTCGACAACATTCATTAGTCCTTCTTTTTTTGAAATGGAAATTACCAACTCCCGCATGTTTTGCGTCTTGTATAGGGTGTAAAATGGTAATTTCCATATCCGAAAAGAAAATTCCTACTGTACTTGGAAGTCTAAACATCGAAATTAGTTTCAGATCAAATTCCTGGTTTCCGCGTTCATATATCTTTACGTTTTGGCGCTTGAGTAAACAGTGAAATCTCGTGACAATAAAGAACTCAGAAAGAACGTAGTTTTTTATTTAAGAAAATCGTGGTCCTTTGACGAGCAGGTATAGGACTGAAATGTGGGAAAAAGTTATTAAACGTTTCAGAGTTCTGAATACTTCCTAAACAGGCATACGAAAAATTATGCACTTTCCAAGCTTGTTTTGATGCTATGATAGAGACTCCTCTAAATTTTAAAGATAATTCTCTCATTTCAAACTTTCCATCTTTTCCTACATTTTTTTTTCTTAATGCTCTCAGTGAAGTATACGCTGAGACAAACAGAAATACATTTGTGAAAAAAGCATCAATTCATTGAAAACTGTTTCAAATAAACAGTTGAAGTAAAACAGTATAGACTGTACTTTCAAACATATTTTTCTATTGAAATCTGAGCAGTTTATCAACTGTAAAATAAACGGAAATACATTTGGATTAAATATTAGCTCTAAACCTACTGAGCTTTGCTCAATTTTCCACACAAAACAGTAGTATTCATGTTTTTAAGCTAGATTTTTGAAGGCACAATTTGGGTTTCCCAATATTGTGCAAATAAAAAATAAATCAATTATTTGACCATGCACACAAAATCGAAGAAAATACTGAGATTGTAGAGGAAAACTAGTTTGATATTATTATTTTTCATAGTATTCTCCCCACCAAGAAACTGCCGGGACCAGGAATACAAATGTGTTATAAGGTAAAATGTTTTGTAAGAAGGTTCATTGTCACGGAATTTCCTTGTAATTTTCACCGCACTTTGACGTATTGTATATAGTTTTTGAGACATCTATTTTTCTTTTCTTTTTTTTTTGCTTCGCTGTAGTACTTGGTTACTTAGTAGATCACGACCACGATACGACAAAAAATAAAAGAAAGCATTAGAACTGAGCTTCTAGATTGGAGTCGATATGCATCAGTCACCAGTTTTCCACTTTTCTTATTCATATGCCATCAAACGTTATTTGACGGATACAGCATATATATTACAGTAATTTGTACAGCTATAGAATAAAGCTATCGTTATATAGGTAGCTCATGAAATGAACACAACAGACGTTTTGAATATGGAATAATGAAATGAAATGAAATTGAATATGCGATGAGGAGGAAGGGATATGAAGCCCGCCCGTGCATGCGATGATTGGCGAGCATGAGCATCATATTGCACCGTATACTAGTGGTGGGTCTCACTATACAGCACTGTACGAGTATACGCACCGGCTGTGCCAGCCTTCAGGTAGATGTTGCCCGAGTGGCGCCCGCTGAGGAACCAGTAGCCGCGCTCCAACTTGGCCTCGTCCTCCTCCGCCGCCGCCTCTCCTCCGCTCGCCGGCGTCGAGGCGGACGACGAGCCCGGGTGGGCGTCGGACGGGGCGTGGGACGAAGAGGCCTGATGGCCGAACAAGACCTGATGGTCCTGCTGCTGCTGATGGTGCAGGTGCAGGTGCTGTTGCAGGTGGTGTTGCTGTTGCTGGTGCTGGTGCTGGTGCTGCTGCTGCTGGTGGTCGCCAGCCACGGAGATGCTGTCGGGGGCAATGTCCTCGTCTGGGAACCCGATCAGGCCGTAGTTCACCTTCCCCATGTCGTCTGATGCGAACAACACCGAGAGGCAAATGCAAAACACGGACGCACGAAAACACTCTGGATTATTATCATTATTATTATTATTATTATATAATTATTATTGACCACCAACAGCACCGCCGATTATTTTCTTCAACATTCAAGCAGGCATCAACCATTTGTGTAGTACGCGGAACAAAGAGAAAGGGGATTGAAGAATGCATCACATCGGAGTGCTGATGCCGAGATATGCCACTTTGTCTCATTTTCAATAATCATCTCCCGCATATACATATACTGTACACAACTGGGACCCCGAGATGTGGACATCATTGGTGCTTGGACCATGTTCCTCTTCTATGTATTGTTGAAATAATGTCTATGTACATTTTGGATTACATTTTCACATACACTTGAATGGGAAATGCACTCAACTACTTCTCAATAAGTTCATCAAAATTGAGGAATACTGCCAAGAAAAGACAAGAGGGGGGGGGAGGGGTGATATAACTTTTGAGAAGTTCATTTTTTATAAAAATCATTCAAACTGCGCATGTTTGCCATATTAGGGTGAATGATCCAAGAAAGGTTCTTCTTTCAATCTTCTAAATGACTCACCTTGAAAGAAGGCAAGACATTCTCAGCGCACCACTGTGTTTTGGTGAAGGAACATGAACCCCTTGCACCAGAATAATAAAGTTTTACAAGGAAGTCGTTATATAAAGTGGCTTGAAGAGCAAGAAGAGGCACAGTCTTTCCAGCTGCCACCAAAACACGCATATTTTTTTTTTTTTACAGAAATTCCAACCTCGAGAAAGTCTACTTTGAACTTGTGAAAATTTTGAATGAATCTTGACTATTAAATTTTGAATTGTTTGAAAAACATTGTATATTTACTCAACAAATACAAATCAAACTATTGATATTGGGTGAAAACCCCGGATGCATCCTAGCTAATCAATGTTATTGTATTTATTTTCTTCGAAAGAAAACAAAAAAAAATTGAATAAAGATTGCTTTCCTCAACTTGAATGACACAGAAAATCGCTGGGCAGAAGAAACTCACATAATCTGATCTTTTCAAGTCAAAAGCACAAGTCTGTCCATGCTGTCCACACACGATTCAAGAAGCTCATTAAAAAAACGTAATTAGCCTCCTTCTGAATATGAATCTGAGTGTATTTATAGGAAAACGCATCTTCTGGAGTTTTTGCGAACATACAAGCATTTAGCTTACTTTGTTCGACGAGGTATCCAAGTGTTGAAAAATAACGTCATTCCATTGATTGTCTATACAGTACAATACGTTTTTTGAAAGTGCTCACATTTCAACGGATAGTCACGGATTCAGGGGCCAATTCTTTGACTTCCAAGTTTTCCCACGTAAAATTTTCCGCATACGTCGGTGCGTCCTTTATGCATCGGGGTCACAATAATGAGTACTATATCTTGTAAACGATTGAATCATCCTATAGATACCAATTAAATACATTGATGCAGTACATATACTCGTGTATATTAATATAGGAGCATAACGTACACCCGTCGCAGTTTCTTTCGTCAATTTCTGTATGATTAATGATGAACACAGCACTGTACTGTACTGTACTTGTAATCACAATGAAACGAGTGATCGAGATAACGTCTAAAATAAATATTCAGAAACTTGAATCTTACGATGATGAAAACTTCGGCGGTCGAGGTTTGTTTAGTAGTACAGTACTGTATATGCTTCCGCGCGATTCCAACAAATTCTCCTCATCGTTCCTGAATTCTTTGTGCCGCAATGCCTTTCTGGTTCATTTTGCTTTGATGCATTTAATTTAATTTGAAGAAAGTCTTTTGAATTGGAAAAGAAACGGAAAGCAGAAGATTTTTAAAATGACATTGAGCATGATCTTCTGCCAGCACTTCCTGTCTCATCCCTTCTTTCTCTCTCTCTTTCTTCCTGTTTTGTCGTTTCGTTGCCTATAAGCCGTTATAGTTAGTTCAGGAAATGGTATCGCATGAAGGAGAACTGCTGCTGCTCGCTCCATTCCCTTATCATACTGATGCACAATCGTGGACGAAGACCTTTTTGATTTGGACCCATCTCATCTCTCTAATCTTCATCTGCGTGATGATGATGAGCATCCCAGATTCAATTTCCGGGAGGATAAGCAAGTCGAGTCAAGTCTTCGCAAGGAGCGGAGTGGGGAAAAAAGTGTCATCTGTCCAGCATCTGGGATGACAGCTGGCAGTGCATTTTTTGTTTTGTTTTTTGGAGACCCACCTTCCAAGGCCGTTCGAAACTATAGACTTTTAACGTGGATCACATCTTGAAATTGAGCTTGTGTTTCACGAGCGTTTCCTGAGCACAAGTTGTAATTTTAAATTTCATATACTGTGCGTACATTCTCATTTCTCCTGACCATCACAATCACGAATTGTATTCCTTTGTAATCGGTAAGAGAAATATGGAAAGCAGAAAAAGGTCGAGTGAAGGACACGTCATAGACAGTTGCCAGTCTCACCGTGATCACTATGTACAGTACAGTATACAGTTTAAGCTCACAGTATCAACAATTATCTGTGTTTCACGTCTGCTGCAGATGCACATGAAAACTTCAATTTAACCAGCAGTGACTTATTGAAGTACTGGGTTAAACTAATAATTCTGCAATTTTGCATAACTCTAAAAATCGGGTTAAATGATATCAAGTAGCGGTTGGATGAATCAAATTTGAATCTTGTGTTCGGGCATAATTTCTATAGACAGCGATCTCATATCTTTAAACACAGACCGACGGTAGAGTATTGATTCTCGAAAAGATCTTCAATACATTCCTCGTATAAGAAAAGCACAAGAGATGGTAACTGCTGTGATCCGCGTCTAATACATAAAACTAAAAAATGTAAGAGGAAAGATTAAAGATGGGCGACAAGAAAAGAACGTCGGTGCTGATGGATGCAGCTCGTTTCGACAAACAAGTACAGTTCGGTATACTGCATTTTATAAGGAAAAGCGTAGTTTTGAACTACAGTATTATTGCTTACCCATAGCCTCAATTTCTTCCCGTTCTCGGTCCTCTTCTCGCTTGTCCATTTTGGCCTGGTAATTCCGAATGTCCACGTGCAGAAATGCGAGGAACCAAAAAGGGCGCCTTTCATTTTGCAGTCCCATTAAGAAGGCTATGAATTTTTTCTTGTGCTGTGAGGAGCTTCAGAGTTCCAGAATCGGTATATTTTACAGGGATGTTCAACTAGATACACACCCGTCCCATTATACAATTAAAAAAAAAAGGTTGTATACTTAGAAAATGGGGTGGTGTATCTTACTCAAGGGCACGTGGTACTGAGTAAATACAATACAAAAAATGCCAGACATTTCAAAGAATCCCAGCAGCAAGAACACATTTCAGTTTCTTCGATCTTTTAAAAAGATATCACAGGGGCATTGAGGGCAGGCAATGAAGAAGCACTGCCTCCTTTAACTCCTGGGATCACCTCATATTTGCCATGAAATCCCATGCATTCTCTAATACTGAACAAAAGTAAATAAAAATTCCTCACCATTAAACATTTCTGTGGAAAGATAGCTTGAAGATTGCTGGAAAATGTTCATCAAAACCAAATCAAAAGATGAAAAAATGATATGGGAAAATAGCTTGAGGATTGCTGAATAAATAAAAATTCCTCACCATTAAACATTTCTGTGGAAAGATAGCTTGAAGATTGCTGGAAAATGTTCATCAAAACCAAATCAAAAGATGAAAAAATGATATGGGAAAATAGCTTGAGGATTGCTGAGAATTTTTTATTAAAAAACTAATCAATAGTGGCAGTGATGGAAGGGAATAAAGGCTCAATCTTTTGAATAAACTATTCAACCCTCCTTTAAATATCTATGAGTTGCTTGGAATTCTAAAAATAAATCTTCAAAAGAAACAGACCAAATGAAGGTGCAGGTCACATTTGTCCTTACACCCTTCTCTTCCTGTTACCGTTGTTTTCCTGCACTGTCCTTTTCCCATGAACATACCCGTTTTTTGCATCTTTTGCTGGCCAGCAAAGTAAGTCAGAGACCTTTTTTTTTTTGCCAGCAACAGAGTTTTAAAGAGGCTCAACAGTTGGCAAGCTCAAAGGGGTTTTTTCTGGTGACCCATCTTTGTCCTCCCCCTTAGAACAGTATCCCTGGCATTCCACACTTGATCCCATCCAGCGGCCACCGCATGCTTTATTTTTTTTTAGAGCATTTCAGACAGGGAAATAGCACAATTTCAGCTCCCGATCCATGCCCTATCCCCAAGGGGAGATGACTTTGTATCCACGTACTGCCAAAAACAGCACCCTTCATCCTGTGGTCCCATTAGGTGGGCTGCCATATTTTCTCATGAGGCACAGATTTCAGGGTTTCAGGCTTGGCATGAATTACAGGGATGTACAACATTTCAATTTTTAAAAGTTCAACATGTTTGGATTTGCTTTATAGTCAATTCTGGTGGGTAATTGTCAAAAAATTACTTATATGGAAACAATGCAAGCATAGTCAAATTCAGGTTCAATCCATGCCTGAATTTAAATTGTGGCGTTCTTATTCTGAGAACATTGTAATCTTAGAGTCACATAAAATGGGATGCCTTTGTCGCTTGGGGATTCAATTGAAAAAGTTTTACACTTAAATAACTGGGGCAGTGAGTCTTACTCAAGGACGCATGGTAATGAGTGGATACAGTACAAAAAAAATTCAAAAACTTTGAAAGAAACTGGCAGACATTTGGCAGTGCACTGTTGTCTTCCCACTCTGTCCTCTTCCAATGAACATTCCCTTTTTTCATCTTTCTGTGGCTCATGGAATCAAAGGCTTTTTTCTTGTCAGCAACAGGGTTTCAAAGAGGCTTACAGGCTGGCTAAGTCAAAGGGTTTTTCTGCTGGTGACGACCCCTCTTTGTCCTTGATACCCCTCAGAACAGTATAGGTGAAATTCTGTACTTAATCTTACAGACAAATCCAACTCCTAATTAGCAAAAAACTACAAATTCTTAGAAAAAAAATTTGCAAATTTCCCTTCTGTTTGCCGAAACTCAACTTGAAATATCATCACAGTAAAAACAATCATTTAAAATGCTGATCAATTTAAAGATATAAAATGGCTTTGACATGGTTTGGCATTGTGGCTTGCATGCATTGCGACTTATGTCTTGCAGAATGTCTACATTTCGTGGAACCCTCCACCTATACAGTAAATGGATTTTGAGTACTAAATCATGATGCATCATTTTAGCCCTGAAAGACTCTCCTCCTTGCCGTGTAGTATGGCCCATCATCAGTTTTGGGTTTGGCTGCTTCATTTACAGTGTGTGTGTGTGTTATATATTTCAGCAGCACTCACCTCTGCCAAGCTGACTTCACGATCCATGAAGTTGTCGGCTATGTACACCACAATGCCCACCATCAGGATGAATAGAGCGTATATCCAGCTCAATACTCGTTGCAGTGTTTCCCTGCGGAATAAAAAAGGCATATTGAAAACCACCTCGAACGTATACCAAGCAGAAAAAGTATTGCGGTCATCTTTGTAGAGTACTGTATTCACCTTCAAAAACTAGGAACCCGAATACCAAATTAGTTGAAGAACTCCTGGACTAAATTTAGAATGCATGTGATGTCAAGGGCGTTGGAATGCGAAAGATGAAGGCCTATGATATAACGAGTATAAAAAATATTATACAGCTGGATATGGTTTCCATTTACAGCCTGATGACCAAACCAGTCTCCTCGTTGATATTCAGTCCACTATATTCGTACTCACTGTAAGCAAAAAATAAAAATAAGAAGCAGCTGAATCACGAGTTAAAAATACCACTAATTATCAACGTCGTATACAAATACTGCATATTGACGAAACACGATTCCATCTCGAAAATATTCCCAATATAAATGGTGTATAATTTATTACGTCTGCGTCGATCCGGGAGGATACAATAATAGACAACTTGAAGCTGCAACTTGAATCTTGATTGCTTGTTCCTTTTTGTATCTCGAAGAAAACACGGCCAACCGGCTTCCTGGTCTTTTACGAGCCTGTCAACCATTTTATTCCCATCTTCATGCATCTTATTCACCTCCGTGAATGTAATACAGTACAGCTTTCGGCGGGATATTGATGGAAGCGACAAGCGTGGCGCACATTAAAACCACAGGCGCTGTTCTATTTTTCCTGCCAACACGCAATAATGCAAGCAGTTATAAATAGAGGAGTTCATTCATTACACATATCCAGGGATCTGACTGGTATGTACTAGTCTGATCTTCATGATGTACCATATACAGCGGGGGCCCTGCTTTGGTATTGACAGGCATAGATACGGACAATTTGACTATTTATAGGGATCCTTGAAACTCGAAGAATCTGCTCCAACACTGAGGTCTCAAGATACAGGCACTTATTGTTACTTAAAACTAAATACAATTTCTTTGACCAACATTTCAACACCTGAAAACTAAGCAGGATACTTTTCTTATTGAATGCCCCAAGTGGGACAAGTTTTTTTTTTTTTTTTGCCACCGCATATGCTTGTGTTTCTGTGTGCCGATTTTATCAGCAAGGATGCTTGGGTTTGATTTTCATCACCAATCGATCTATTTTACAAAAATGCAAATACTGTATCGCGAAAATTATTAAGCGGATCATGATTTCACTGCAATCCAAAATTTCAGAAAACTTTGCAACCTTCAATTTAACGCGTTGGAAAACTTCGTATCTTGATATTTGAGTGAGTTAAAACAATTAATTTGTGAGTTATGAGCTTTGAAATGTTGCATCGTGCGTTATGAAGTTCATTGATTTTTATCTCAGATTTTTCCTGGTTTCCAAGACTTCTTTGAAGTTGAACACTTTGTGCATACTTGTGATGCTTGTTTACGTGTTGTACATAAACCCAGTGAAATGTGAAAAGATAACGTCAGTCTCATAATCAACTTCATCAGGGAATGTTGTCTTTTCTTTTTTCCTTGTGATCATGCCTTCTGCATTTGATTCGCTTGCAAGCTGCGTAATTGCATGAACATTTCAGTTCCCTCAATTTTGGAGTCTTAATAAATACCCCTCATTAAAAGTAACACAGATTGTGGGTACTTATTGGCACTTCCCCCAGATTTCTGGAACAAATAATTTTTTTCAAAAATCTCACAATTTCTTTAAATTGATCTTTTGTGATTAAAAATTGAAAAATTATCATAAATTCATCACGATTAATAATCTAAAACGGAATAACTTTGGGCTTCTTTCTTTTTAGAGTTCTTTCCAGCATCTTACAAGTATGCAGAGCATAGAAACACGCGTGTCTTGTCCTTTCTTTTTTCAGTACCTTTTCATGCCAAAAGATCACCTCATGCGTGTTTTGTTCTTTGTTTTGTTTTGGCAAAGTTATTTTCTGTATTTTATAGTCGATGAGAAACAATTCTTGTTTAAAAAAAAATTAAAATTACCAAAGAACTATATGGCGGTAATTCAATGATTGCATGATGAGTCGCATGTCAGATCTATTTGGAGAGTTTTCTAATCCTATGCCTCAGAAAATAACCGAAAGGCCACAATCCTGACGAAATGCACTTACTCAAAGGCAATTCCCCGGGAAACCCCACGAAAAGCAAACATCCGTTAATCCTGGACGCTTAATTATAGTGCGATTCTTCCGCCAAGCATATTAATATAACCACATATCCTTCCCGTCGTTAATTGACGATGCTGTCGGGGAAACCCATCGCAAGCAGGGCTCAGTAGGACATTTTCAGGTGTCAATAAACCTCGGATTATCCCCGGGGTTGGAAAATACTCGGGGCTTGATCGGGGAAAACCTGAATGAATGATCGGGTTATACCCGAACCACACGTCCGACGGCACATATACCAGATCCGTTCTGGATAGCAAAACAGTATTTGCATATACAGTACTGTATCTGCATATCCTATCCAACTCGTGCCTGCCTTTGCTCGGTTATTTCTAGAAGCATGCGAAGGGAAACCCGGCGCGGTAATGGCAGTACAGTGAATCAATCGATTGCCCTAATGAAAGAATAAAGAGCGAAAGTTGATGATTTATTGTTGTAGCTCCTCGTTTATAGAATATATTTGACGATATAATCTTGTCACAGTATTCGATAAGGAAACAAAATCCAAAAAAAACATAAGAGAGATTCGTCAAGGTCTCTGGCTAAATGATGGTCAGTGTACGCTTGTTCAGTTCAAACTAAAGAAGTTACTACCGTATACTGCACTTTGATGTTTCGAACTAGACTATCACATCTAATTGGCAACAATTTCGTACCGTAGTAATAAAATACACCTAGAGCAATTAAAAAATAGGGCTCAGGTTTCAGGTCTCATTGAATTAGTTGTACTGTATTCAAAGCTTCGATCCTTAAGTTCTCCACAGCAGCAGTTCATATACCGTATTTTAATTTCCTGAGCGAGGCTGGAAGAAAATGCTTTCAAGTCGAGAAATATACCGTGTCGATTCATTCCAGTAGGAAAAAATTACATGAGATCCACGCAGAGTAAGATCCTCGGTGGAGAAATTATTATTTTGAAGTAAAAGATGTGTGTTCAGCCGAGCACCAACTGAACGTCCATCCAATTCATCCGACTCTCGGCATTTTTAGGCCATGTGCCACTCAGATGATGTACTGTACTTCAAGGTTTTATTCACGCAACGAAGAGAACAAATAGAAAAGCTTGCAAGTGTTGAGGAATTTTTCAAGATGCAATTCCATCTCCATGTGAGACATTGGAGGCAGGGGTTCATTTGCTATTTTTGTCTTTCAATTCCTTTCAAGATGCATCAATTTCTTTAAAAATCATTTTCTCTTTCATATTTCAAGGAAATAATAACCAGAAAGCCTCAGAAAATTCGACTTATAGAGGTTTTATTAAAAAAATCGATTTAAAGAGGTTTTTCATGCATTTATTCTAAGGGAATCCAGACAGGGACTTGAAAAAATTATACTTTGGGTGGAATTTAACTTGGGGAGGTTCGACTTATCGAGGTTCACCTGTATTTGACTCTAAAAATTGGCACTTCATTTCATGCATTTATTCTAAGGGAATCCAGACAGGGACTTGAAAAAATTATACTTTGGGTGGAATTTAACTTGGGGAGGTTCGACTTATCGAGGTTCACCTGTATTTGACTCTAAAAATTGGCACTTCCGGATTCGGGACATTTGTGAAAGATTAAACAAACTAGATACAGTATTAGAAAACAGGGAAAGGGAAGGAGTGAAATACTCGTAGACTGCTCAAACATTTATTGCGGTCTGATTCGAAAAAGTAAAAAAAAAAACAGCTATTTTCATCGTCAATGAAAAGTTTTTGTTTTCAAAATGTTCTTGGCCATGTCATACGTGCTTTTACGGAACTTTGATATGATGTTTAATGAAGATTCTTAAAATAGATTAGATTGAGTCGGGTTCGCATCAGGATGAAAACGCATGAAATTTAAGTACAACTCGTCATGCTAATCAATCCGGACTGCATTTTCTTGGACTTTTAAAAAATCTTATTTAACAATTTCATGCGGCAAACCATGGCTCACATGCTGCTTCAACTTTGCAGTTTACTCAAGTCCTCTATTAGAAGTGGTGCTGTTATTGGAGCGTATAATGCAAGTAAGTCCTCCGTATTTCATGCATTTATTCTAAGGGAATCCAGACAGGGACTTGAAAAAATTATACTTTGGGTGGAATTTAACTTGGGGAGGTTCGACTTATCGAGGTTCACCTGTATTTGACTCTAAAAATTGGCACTTCAGGATTCGGGACATTTGTGAAAGATTAAACAAACTAGATACAGTATTAGAAAACAGGGAAAGGGAAGGAGTGAAATAGACTGCTCAAACTTTTATTGCCGTCTGATTCGAAAAAGAAAAAAAAAAAAAGCTATTTTCATCGTCTTTGAAAAGTTTTGGATTTCAAAATGTTCTTGGCCATGTCATACGTGCTTTTACGAAACTTTGATTTGATGTTTAATGAAGATTCTTAGAATAGATTGGATTGAGTCGGGTTCGCATCAGGCTGAAAACTCGTGAAATTTAAGTACAACTCGTCATGCTAATCAATCCGGACAGCATTTTCTTGGACTTTTTATAAATCTTATTTAACAATTTCATGCGGCAAACCATGGCTCACATGCTGCTTCAACTTTGCAGTTTACTCAAGTCCTCTATTAGAAGTGGTGCTGTTATTGGAGCGTATAATGCAAGTAAGTCCTCCGTAATTCTTTTAAAAATCCGTAATTACCCGAATCGCTCTTTAAGCTGATGTAAATAGAGTTTCCAAACTAGATTCATGAACAAGTGCGGGACTCAAGGCTCGACATCCAATGTCCTTGATTTTGTAAAATTTATTTTTAGAACAAAGTACCAGCTAATTGTTATCATACTGCACGCATGCAACAGCAACTGCCCCAGCATGCACCATCCACCTACAGCCCATACAGCTTCAGGCGACACCTGCCCGAAATGTCCGAAAGCAAGATCGAAAAGATGAGCTGCCATCTACGGTGGCAATCCACGATGGACTGCATGACGATGGATGATTCTTCTGCTAATACTCTAACCCCTTTGCATACACACCATAATATGCACAGCATGCACAATATCAAGCAGTTTCCCGCTTGAATGGCGGTGGAATATTATAAAGTATATTCGGTAAAATCTCATTATAAAGAACTACCTGCGACCTGATGAGAACAAAAAAAAAATTGTCGTACGGAGAGGTATGGCTGTAAACACATTTTAGCCTGAAATTTTGTACACAATGAGGAATAAGAATAAATAATGCATTTTTTCTAAAACAGATGATACAAGATACTTGTAAAAATTTACAAGTATTTCTGATGAAATAAAGAGAAGCATTTTGGTTTAAATGGTAAATTTTGTTCTTTAAAGGTGCCTTCTACTGAAATCTAAATCTTATTTGTCTTGAAAAATAAAATCAAACAGAAGCGCATTTAGGAGAAATACTGTACTGCACTTCCTTCTGAGAAAACAGCAAAGCATGAGTTTGTAGAAACAAGGATTTCTATAATGTGACGCCTGCAAAGTATGTGTGGAGAAATTGCTGAGACCATTAAGACAAAATAAAAATTCTTAAACATGCAGTATAACAATCAGAATTGCTGTACTGATGTGTAAGGTAATTTTATTTCATGCGTGTGCACTTATTATAGCAAGGAATCATCATCAGCTGATATGATGGAGCTGATGATGACGATGACGACCGAGAAGGATTTATATACTGTACTCTATTATTGTACAGTACTGTTATTACGGTATAATGCAGCATGGCTCACCGGAAGGCCTTGGTCTTGTAGGCCTCGCTCGTGCTCGGCGGCAACGCGGGTCCGTAGGAGCGGACGGACACGGAGTCGATGGTCGGCGAGCGCGGGATGTTGAGGTTGGCGACGAAGGACGGCGCCACGGCGGCGCTGCCCAGCACCGACAGGCCCGCGGAGCCCGCTGACGGGGAGCCCTGCACGGACCGGAACGGGTGCACGGCCAAGACCTGTTGCGGGGCGAAGGTGCCCAGGCCGAAGCCCACGGAGGCGGCGAGGGGCGACACGACGCCGGCAGCCACGGCGGACGGCGCCATCTGGGTCACGCTGATGGAACGAGGCCGCACGACGGAGCCCGGGGTGTGCAGTTGCCGGAGCAGCGGCGGGTAGGCTGAGGACGACGACGAGGAAATAACAAGGATACAGTATAGGTGTATGAATGAATGAGATTTGAAAATTCGGGGGGAGGTGAGTAGTAACACAGTACAGTACTGTATAGTACAGTATAACCATCAAGTACATTTACATAAGGCATGGAATTATTCAGACTATATTTCCCTTGGGTGGCACAATTGGACTATTTTTGCAAAATTTTGTTGCATCTCACTACTCAGAGAGGCAAAGAAAAAAATGACAACAGGGGGTTGAGGGCAAAGTTGGAAACATCCCAATGTTCTTTTCCCTGCATGGGCACAGGAAAATTTCTTCCAGGGGGTAAAAAAAAAAAANACTTTAGTAAAAAATTCATCCAATTCTCAAAGGTTTCTAAGTGGTGTAACTCCTGCAGCATAAATACGTTAGTTTGTGCATCACCAGAGCACCTTCTCTTCTTATGTCCAGCATTTCAAATGGATAGAAATCAGCTTAAGAAAGATTTAAAATTACTGAAATTCAATGAGGAGACACTTTCTGAAATCTTAAAGGATCAAGATACATTTTTGGCCTTATATGATTTTTCTTCAAAGATTCTCTCTAAATTATTCATTGAACTAAAACTCATACAGAAACAGGCTGAAGACCTTGTGCTTTAAATAAACTTTTACTGCTGCTTTTTCTTCAATATTGGGGATAGGTGGATGCATACAGCATATGTGTAGGATGTCCAGTTTTATTTTATTTTGTGGAGTGTGTTCTCTTTGGTTTTTGTCATTGGTTTGTGCTTTGTTTCATGATATGAAGTGATTGAATGTCCTGGGGGGGAGTTGAGTTGGGTGGGGAGGGGGTTTGGATGCGGGAGTTTTGGTTGTGCCTTGTGAACGCTGAAAAGCGGCAAATAAAGTTATCTGTTTATTCATTCACCTGCCCAAAATGTCCGAAAGCAAGTCGAAAATATGAGCTGCCATCTACGGTGGCAATCAACAATGGACTGCATGACGATGGATGATGCTTCTGCTAATGCTCTAACCCCTTTGCATACACACCATCATATGCACAGCTTGCACAATATCAAGCAGTTTCCCGCTTGAATGGCGGTGGAATATTAAGTATACAGCACTTGGTAAAATCTCATTATAAAGAACTACCTGCGACCTGATGAGAACAAAAAAATTGTTGCACGGAGAGGTATAGCTGTTGACACATTTTAGCCTGAAATGTTGTACACAATGATGAATAATAATAAATAATGCATTGTTTCTAAAACAGATGATACAAGACCTTTCCAAATTTACAAGTATTTCTGATGAAATAAAGAGAACCATGTTGGTTTAAATGGTACATTTTGTTCTTTAGAGGTGCCTTCTAGTGAAATCTAAATCTTATTTGTCTTGAAAAATGAAATCAAGCAGAAGCGCATTTAGGAGAAATACTGCACTTCCTTCTGAGAAAACAGCAAAGCATGAGTTTGTAGAAACAAGGATTTCTATAATGTGACGCCTGCAAAGTATGTGTGGAGAAATTGCTGAGACCATTAAGACAAAATAAAAATTCTTAAACATGCAGTATAACAATCAGAATTGCTGTACTGATGTGTAAGGTAATTTTATTTCATGCGTGTGCACTTATTATAGCAAGGAATCATCATCAGCTGATATGATGGAGCTGATGATGACGATGACGACCGAGAAGGATTTATATACTGTACTCTATTATTGTACAGTACTGTTATTACGGTATAATGCAGCATGGCTCACCGGAAGGCCTTGGTCTTGTAGGCCTCGCTCGTGCTCGGCGGCAACGCGGGTCCGTAGGAGCGGACGGACACGGAGTCGATGGTCGGCGAGCGCGGGATGTTGAGGTTGGCGACGAAGGACGGCGCCACGGCGGCGCTGCCCAGCACCGACAGGCCCGCGGAGCCCGCTGACGGGGAGCCCTGCACGGACCGGAACGGGTGCACGGCCAAGACCTGTTGCGGGGCGAAGGTGCCCAGGCCGAAGCCCACGGAGGCGGCGAGGGGCGACACGACGCCGGCAGCCACGGCGGACGGCGCCATCTGGGTCACGCTGATGGAACGAGGCCGCACGACGGAGCCCGGGGTGTGCAGTTGCCGGAGCAGCGGCGGGTAGGCTGAGGACGACGACGAGGAAATAACAAGGATACAGTATAGGTGTATGAATGAATGAGATTTGAAAATTCGGGGGGAGGTGAGTAGTAACACAGTACAGTACTGTATAGTACAGTATAACCATCAAGTACATTTACATAAGGCATGGAATTATTCAGACTATATTTCCCTTGGGTGGCACAATTGGACTATTTTTGCAAAATTTTGTTGCATCTCACTACTCAGAGAGGCAAAGAAAAAAATGACAACAGGGGGTTGAGGGCAAAGTTGGAAACATCCCAATGTTCTTTTCCCTGCATGGGCACAGGAAAATTTCTTCCAGGGGGTAAAAAAAAAAAAATTCTCAGTTATGCAACAGGCTTTTCTTGGATTAATCCAGACTTTTTCACAGCCCACCACCCGGAAGGGTTTCCCTGACCTTCAAAAAAAAAAGGAAATTGCCAGAGGATAGAAAATAATCCTACTCTGTCCTGCAATGGGAAAGAACCCTCTGCTGTCTGAGGGACATGGAGTATATTTATGCAGTTACATGCGGTATTATTGATGCATGGGTACATGCATATGCATTATGCACATACAGCAGTCCTGCACTCAAAAGAATTGTTTGGTCTCATTGCTCATGAATGAGTGAACAAAACTACCAACTTGCCTATACTTTGGCAAAAGGCTGAGCCAACTCTTGCTTTAATTATTCATACAGTTGCAAATCCAAGATGTGTTGTACATCTTTTTGATCTTTAAAGCCCTTTTCTGGTGAAGTGGGGATATTTCTTCAAACTTTTTTTACAAATGAGCACTGAAAATGAAAAAAATCTTTTTTTCAACTGAGACCTAAATCCAAAAAAAAATTCTGATATTTCCCTCTTCAATCAGAAAATTTTGGCTGAAGAGAAATACTCATCAGTGAAAAGCATTTTTCCCTGCATTTCTCCCATTGTAGATTTCTGAAAACAGCAGGATTTACTCTCCCCCAGATTTTTCCCAACTCCATGCCCTTGCAAACAGGAGAGGCCTTTTTGTAACCTTCGGCCAATCCAAAATGCACCTGTGCATGCAAAAATTTCAACTCTGCTTTGAAAAAAAAAATTCTGACACAAAAACGAAGTCAAAGAGGAGGGCTGCATGATTTCTCCAGAAAATACTATTCCATACAAAGGTGGACTCTCTCTACAACAAACTTGTCAACAATGACTTCCTCAATAGTGTATTTACAATTTTTCTAATATGGTTCTAACACCAAGTCACAAGGGTTCTCTACAACAAAATCCTCTCTGCAACTATTTTTTCCTGGTCTCTGGAATTGGATTGTGGAAAGAATCCACCTCTACTTTATTCATGTATATAGGCTCTTCTCCTTGATGCAGAACCTCTTATTGCACTTGACCTAAGTACAAGTGCTCTGAAAATTTTCCATATGTTTGGGGTTTGCTCAAAATGCACTCCAATGATTATTCTCAATTATTTTTACCTACTATCCGCATGAATTAAATTGGCTTTTGTTAAATGTACAAATAGAAAAGTTGAGATTTTTTATGATGTTGAGCAAAAAGAAAAAATCTGGGTGTCTCTTGAATAAAAGGCATTCAGTGGGAACCATAGCCAGAAGCGTGACCAAGTCAAACTTGCAAGTGTTGGTATATGACTGATGCGAAAACCGGATTACTCAATTGCCCCCCACCGAAATTGATGACTCGATTCAGTGCAGCGTCACCGACGACCTTGGCACTTCGCCGTCAGGCCCGATATAAGAAATAAAGTAATAATAACAATGAACCAACCCTATTCGCAAGCCAGAGGGTCTGCTGTTCGCATGTCGTGCGACATCTTGTTTACCGCGTGGAACCATCAACTAACACACTGACGGCAGATAGCGGACTGTCGTGAATACTGGAACTAGCTCCCTCAGAAGGTTTCGAAACTTACCAAAAATTTCCTTTCAATGTGTACAAGCCTCCGATGTACACTACGAACATTGGAGCTGCATCAAATTCAACTTGACTTACTGTGAGACACAANGGCGGACGGCGCCATCTGGGTCACGCTGATGGAACGAGGCCGCACGACGGAGCCCGGGGTGTGCAGTTGCCGGAGCAGCGGCGGGTAGGCTGAGGACGACGACGAGGAAATAACAAGGATACAGTATAGGTGTATGAATGAATGAGATTTGAAAATTCGGGGGGAGGTGAGTAGTAACACAGTACAGTACTGTATAGTACAGTATAACCATCAAGTACATTTACATAAGGCATGGAATTATTCAGACTATATTTCCCTTGGGTGGCACAATTGGACTATTTTTGCAAAATTTTGTTGCATCTCACTACTCAGAGAGGCAAAGAAAAAAATGACAACAGGGGGTTGAGGGCAAAGTTGGAAACATCCCAATGTTCTTTTCCCTGCATGGGCACAGGAAAATTTCTTCCAGGGGGTAAAAAAAAAAAATTCTCAGTTATGCAACAGGCTTTTCTTGGATTAATCCACACTTTTTCACAGCCCACCACCTGGAAGGGTTTCCCTGACCTTCAAAAAAAAAAAAGGAAATTGCCAGAGGATAGAAAATAATCCTACTCTGTCCTGCAATGGGAAAGAACCCTCTGCTGTCTGAGGGACATGGAGTGTATTTATGCAGTTACATGCGGTATTATTGATGCATGGGTACATGCATATGCATTATGCACATACAGTCATGCACTCCGAAGAATTGTTTGATCTCATTGCTCATGAATGAGTGGAACAAAACTACCAACTTGCCTATACTTTGGCAAAAGGCTGAGCCAACTCTTGCTTTAATTATTCATCCATTTGCAAATCCAAGATGTGTTGTACTTATTTTTTTATCTTTAAAGCCCTTTTCTGGTGAAGTGGGGATATTTCTTCAAACTTTTTTTTACAAATGAGCACTGAAAATGAAAAAAACTTTTTTTTTTCAACTGAGACCTAAATCCAAAAAAATTTCTGATATTTCCCTCTTCAATCAGAAAATTTTGGCTGAAGAAAAATCCTCATCGGTGAAAAGCATTTTTCCCTGCATTTCTCCCATTGTAGATTTCTGAAAACAGCAGGATTTACTCTTCCCCTAATTTTTCCCAACTTCATGCCCTTGCAAACAGGAGAGGCCTTTTTGTAACCTTTGGCCAATCCAAAATGCACCTGTGCATGCAAAAATTTCAACTCTGCTTTGAAAAAAAAAATTCTGACACAAAAACGAAGTCAAAGAGGAGGGCTGCATGATTTCTCCAGAAAATACTATTCCATACGAAGGTGGACTCTCTCTACAACAAACTTGTCAACAATGATTTCCTCAATAGTGTATTTACAATTTTTCTAATATGGTTCTAACACCAAGTCACAAGGGTTCTCTACAACAAAATCCTCTCTGCAACTATTTTTCCTGGTCTCTGGAATTGGATTGTGGAAAGAATCCACCTCTACTTTATTCATGTATATAGGCTCTTCTCCTTGAGGCAGAACCCCTTATTGCACTTGACCCAAGTACAAGTGCTCTGAAAATTTTCCATATGTTTGGGGTTTGCTCAAAATGCACTCCAATGATTATTCTCAATTATTTTTACCTACTATCCGCATGAATTAAATTGGCTTTTGTTAAATGTACAAATAGAAAAGTTGAGATTTTTTATGATGTTGAGCAAAAGAAAAAATCTGGGTGTCTCTTGAATAAAAGGCATTCAGTGGGAACCATAGCCAGAAGCGTGACCAAGTCAAACTTGCAAGTGTTGGTATATGACTGATGCGAAAACCGGATTTCTCAATTGCCCCCCACCGAAATTGATGACTCGATTCAGTGCAGCGTCACCGACGACCTTGGCACTTCGCCGTCAGGCCCGATATAAGAAATAAAGTAATAATAACAATGAACCAACCCTATTCGCAAGCCAGAGGGTCTGCTGTTCGCATGTCGTGCGACATCTTGTTTACCGCGTGGAACCATCAACTAACACACTGACGGCAGATAGCGGACTGTCGTGAATACTGGAACTAGCTCCCTCAGAAGGTTTCGAAACTTACCAAAAATTTCCTTTCAATGTGTACAAGCCTCCGATGTACACTACGAACATTGGAGCTGCATCAAATTCAACTTGACTTACTGTGAGACACAATTTTTTGCAATCCGTTCCAAAGTCACTTGCGCATCACATGCGTACTCGAACGACCTTTTTCCTATTTTTTTTATTTCACAGTTATACGAGTGTTTGAATGTAGGACAAAATCAGGTAACTCATTTACAAAATTCAGGAAATTTCTTGTGCCTGATCCTAATGCTGCTCGCTTGCATTTTTCACCAAGGAGCCAGCCCCAGAAAATTCCGAAATGGGATTCAAGTCAGTTCTCTTTCTTCTTTTGATTATTACTTATTCTGAAACAATTTCAAGAATTCGGACTGCTTCAAGATTGCAAGATTTTTTTTTTCGGAAATGGAACATTCTATTATCTTTTAATGCACTTTCAAACTTTCTGTCAGATTTCAATGTGATGAAAGGAGGGACAAAATTAGTGAATACAAGTATATTGCATATGCTGCATACTGTATGTATAGGAATCCATAACTCCCATTTTGGCCTGCTTTTCTTGCAATTGATGGATTGAGAGGGTCGACAAATTGGTCCAAACTGGTAAAACATAATACAAACTTTAGATAGCACGAGCCAATTGGATCTTTTGGACCACAATAAACAATAGTATGAAAGTCAAGTAACCGAATATTTACCGAAATTCCTAGCAGCGTTTGGAAAATTGTGCAATGCAACGGCCAACCCCAGCATGGTGAGTGAAGCAACGCGAGATCATATGAAAGCAAAAAGGTGATGAATGATTTTTCTAAATAATTTCCACCCTTACTTTTCCCACCCTCCAACAAGTTGTTCGTTNCCCCCCCCCCCCCCCCCCCCCCAACGAAATTGATGACTCGATTCAGTGCAGCGTCACCGACGACCTTGGCACTTCGCCGTCAGGCCCGATATAAAAAATAAAATAATAATAACAATGAACCAACCCCATTCGCAAGCCAGAGGGTCTGCTGTTCGCATGCCGTGCGACATCTTGTTTACCGCGTGGAACCATCAACTAACACATAGACGGCAGATAGCGGACTGTCGTGAATACTGGAACTAGCTCCCTCAGAAGGTTTCGAAACTTACCAAAAATTTCCTCTCAATGTGTACAAGCCTCCGATGTACACTACGAACATTGGAGCTGCATCAAATTCAACTTGACTTACTGTGAGACACAAGTTTTTGCAATCGGTTCAGAAGTCACTTGCGCATCACATGCGTACTCAAACGAGCTTTTTCCTATTTTTTTATTGCACCATTATACAGTACGAGTGTTTGAATGTTAGGCAAAATCAGGTAACTCATTTACAAAATTCAGGAAATTTCTTGTGCCTGATCCTAATGCTGTTCGCTTGCATTTTTCACCAAGGAGCCAGCCCCAGAAAATTCCGAAATGGGATTCAAGTCAGTTCTCTTTCTTCTTTTGATTATTACTTATTCTGAAACAATTTCAAGAATTCAGACTGCTTCAAGATTGCAAGATTTTTTTTCGGAAATGGAACATTCTATTATCTTTAATGCACTTTCAAATAAAGACAGTCTAAAGTTACACTACTTTCCTCCCTGTTTTAATCACTTATGTTCATATAACGTATACGACGTATGACATACATATCCTTAGGTATTGAGGGTAAAACCGGACGAAAAGAACGTTAACTTGGATTGAGAGGGTCGACAAATTGGTCCAAACTGGTAAAACATAATACAAACTTTAGATAGCACGAGCCAATTGGATCTTTTGGACCACAATAAACAATAGTATGAAAGTCAAGTAACCGAATATTTACCGAAATTCCTAGCAGCGTTTGGAAAATTGTGCAATGCAACGGCCAACCCCAGCATGGTGAGTGAAGCAACGCGAGATCATATGAAAGCAAAAAGGTGATGAATGATTTTTCTAAATAATTTCCACCCTTACTTTTCCCACCCTCCAACAAGTTGTTCGTTCAAAGGACTGCTTTCAAGGCAGTCATGATCAGTATATATCACGTCGTTCCAAACCAGCAAACCTGCTCTCAAGGTTGTTCTGCTCTGCCATACCGTGGGACACGACGAAGCATTAACCCACATTTTCATTCGACTCCAAAAATCAGCCAACAAAAACGAGCACGCGAGCTGATAATGTCTTATAAGGCGGCGTACAAGTAACGATTCCCTTGTTTGAAAGATTCTGTATACCGGAGAACCTCTTCAAGTCGATTTTCAAGTGACCAGCAAAAAAAAAAAAAAGGTCAAGTAAGTTTTCAATTGGAGAAAGGAGCATTTTTCTTGTGAAAAAGGAGAATAGCGACGCATTGTAAATGTCGATATTCATATGGCCTTGAATTGTTTGTTAAGAGCTAATTTGGCAACATGCTGAACTTGGACGAGGCAGCAAAGGTTCGTTTGTCCAATTGATCTGTTACTCTCTCTCTCTCTCTCTCTTCTGAGCAAATGAAATAATAACAAAAAGGTTTCAGAAAATTAGAGTTAATGAGGTCTGAGAGGAAAAGCCTTCGAGTTATATAGAGCTTTTTAATGCATTTTTTTTCTACCAGGGGATTCGAATTGTAATGTAGACTTGAAGAAAACAAAAACCACAAGCATCAAGGAGGTTCGATTTATCGAGGTTCAATTATTGCGTATATAAGTCCCTTAACGCTGTCTATAGCATTCCTCATTCCTGAAATCGCAGCAATTTTCCGGGGGAATGAGACTATAATTTATACTGCACTGCACTGTACTGGACTCAATTGACTAACCATCCATGCCCAGACGGTTCATCGTCCACTCGACCAGTCCCAGCTTGGTAAATGAAAACGCGTTCGTGGAAATGGAAACAATCAATGCCTCCTTCGCCATGGCAATGAATGAATGAGTGAACATTTGATGCTCTCATGGTTTGGCCAGCCTCGATCGTCGTAATGGGAATGCTGGCTGCTGCATGCAGCATTTTGATACTGTCCTGAGCAGAGCGACGCAAACAAGAGCAAAAGTGTTGATGGCGCGTGTGAAAATAAAATAGAGATGAAAGAAAAAAGCGGGGGTTTCACTCGGCGGCTCGCGGTCACGGTAATGCACTTTGTTTTTAAAACCCACTCTCTGTTTCTCTTGGATTTCTTTCTTCTTCTTCTTCTTTTTTTTTTTTTGTTGCTCATGCTGTCTTTTTTCAGTTTGCGTCATTGCGGTCATTGCTGTTACCGTTTGATCGCCGTTCAAGTTCAAGCAACGCCATATGCTGGCTTCAGCAGTCGCCTATAGCTGTCCCCGATTCCATTCCCATTCCTTTTTCTGTTTTTTTTTTCTTTCTTTTTTTTTTAGTTCAGTGCTGCTGCTGTAACATTTTCCTGGCTACTTCACGTTCTTTAAATGAGACTCAGCAGATGGGAATAAAAAAATTCATGCCATCAGCAGGCACGAAAAAAAGAACTACGATGAGTATCAATTTTGAAGTGGAATTTCTCTCAACTGATATTTCAACAACCGAAAACCTTGAAAATGGTCACTTGATTTATGTCATAATTATGGAATGATTTTGAAAATTCCTCTTCACATTATTAAATAATTTTAATTTGCCCGGATCTACGCAGCTGCACTACTAATTGCAAAATATTTTTTTTGAAAAATCCTTATCTAAAAGTCGCCACATAATATTTTTTCTTTGAATGTGTGCGAATCATTCGACCGTTTTACACCAGCAGGCTCTTTTTTTTTTCTTCTCATGGCAGTTTCATTTTTATAATTATTGATTTTTTGCATGTAATCATATTTTGGAAGTTCACAAAAGCATATCCTTTGCTGGAAAGTCAGTCCAAGATTTTCCTGGGATAATTAAATCCTATTGATATCAAAACCCTTCAATGGTAATCCAACGGACAATGGCTGCTATGGAAAGCAGAAAATATGCCATTCAGTAAGGAATTTGTGGGTGTAAGACTTTCTACGCTGAAAGACAGGAAATTTGGATTTTTTCCAGGCTTACCTCAGTTATGTTCATCTGCCCACATTTTATTTTAAATTTCTGCGTTGTTTCGCAATTTTTTTCCTGTTCCAGCTGCTGAAAAGCTCAAGTGCAGAACTTGAGTTCTCTCCTAAACTGAATTGTCGATTTTCAAGGTAGGTATCCAATAATTATGGTGTCCAAGCAATTTTGCATGCTCAAGCGCCCAAAGTTTACTTCTCAATGGGAAAATTGGATTCAAACTTGCATTTATTCCTTGTTAATTTTTTTTCTACCTCCAACATTCAGGAAGCTTTTGCTGAGAAGAATGGAGCACAAGCTTAGCAGAACCTTTAGCTGACCGTGAATGTTGGTCCAGATTCCAGATCAAGGTCTAAGCTTTACGAATTCGAAAGCTTGTCATAAGTAAACACAAACATAAAATGCCATAAGGAAGTAATTTTTGCGGTTGTGGTCGCTTCAATGAAGCTAGGCCTCCATGACGCTGTCAGGGATTGAGCCGCAACAGTAAGTGGAAGAAATTCAGAGAAAACTTTCTATCAAGTATAGTTGGTAGATCCGTATCACATTGTGAAATATCATCGCCCATATAACCTTCGGTCTGCTCAATCAAGAAGTCCTCGTCCCGATTAACACTGCTTGTTCTATACACGAAGAAAAAGACAATTCGATAAGACAATTCTCATCTCGAGTGAAGTATACTGTCCAGTACAGTACAGTACAGCACAGTATATAAAATATGGATACGTTAAATTCCTAATTGCCTCGATATCCGAGCAATCTCGCTATACACGCAGGACATTGTCCGAATGGAGTAGTTCCAAGAACTCGCTGGCTATAAGGGATTCGATTTTATACTTCGAAGTCTTGGAGATTGAACGACAGTCTCGAAACCAAGAATAACCCCGAGCCATGCATGCATGCATGCACGCAGCAGACAACGACAGTTTGAACCACTGCTGGGCTTTCATCAAACCAGCAATCTACAATATTTAGTAACGCCATTATTANAACGACAGTCTCGAAACCAAGAATAACCCCGAGCCATGCATGCATGCATGCACGCAGCAGACAACGACAGTTTGAACCACTGCTGGGCTTTCATCAAACCAGCAATCTACAATATTTAGTAACGCCATTATTAGAGTCGCTGAGGGGTGTAAAAAAAAGTGATCGGAATATACATATTGAAAAGGCATAATATGTAACGTTGAAAAGCAATTATTCTTCAGAACAAAAAAACGCCCTTTCGTACAAGAAAAAAGAATCGGCCCTGTTTGATCGGAAACTTTTTGGAAAAGTCTCCACGACAGTTGACTCGACACTCAGAGGATGATATGCGCCCATCTCGCAGCTAGGGTTTTTTTTTCTTGGTGTAGCCCATATTTTCCTTCAGAATTCCTGAAATCGATATGGCATTACTGTACTGTAATTGCAATTGCTGTCACCTTCAATTGATTATTCATTCCGCCTTTTTGATTAAGAGACGCCTTATTCACAGCCGCCAGTGTAGGGTTTGAGATTGTGGTGGCTGTCGACGAAATTGGCGGAATTGGCGTTAAATACCTGTAGGTAAGCAACCCTTGGAATTACAGTCAAATGTATTACAAGAATTCTGGAGGAGAAGCACTGGGTAAAAAAAATAAAAATAAATAAAAAATCTGCGAAATGGTTGCCTCTAGTAGAAGTCTCACTTTGGACTACCCGCGACTATTCGACGGTCGTGTCCTGCTAAAAACTTTGATTCGTTTTTATACGATCCTTGACAAGTTGCGGATCGTATACAAAAACAAAGCTTCGAGCTCGCTACGTCGTTCCTGTTTAATTTATAAATATAATTTCAAATAGACCCTTCGTATACTGTACGGTACAGTATAAATAAAGATGTTCACGGGTGAAACGGAGAAAATTTCCAAAATTGGATCCTCGAAATAATGAGTGAGTCACGGCACCGGCACCCTCCCGATATTATTCCGATTCGTTCCTGGATGAGGAGCGATAAAAGCCCCGATAATGGAGCAGAGAAGAGAAGACAAAAGACTGGACTACCAGGAAGTGAATGCATGGAACAACCCTCCCTTTGAACGGGATTATACTGTACAGTATCCCCAAACCAGGCGTCGTTTTTAATTGCGATATTCTTGGGCTTCCTGGGTTGCCGTCTCGATCGTGATCGTTTACATAGTATCGACGTCACATGCGTGTGCGTCGGGAAACAGGACGACATCCCATGTGTCATATTTTTGCTTCATGACATGGCCAAGTTTAGGTTTTCTTTGTTTTCATATGAGAGAATACTGTATATATATATATATATATACTGTATATTTGTTTAGCTGCTCTGCGCACTTGTAAGAATATATTTGGTAGGGAATCCTGTAATGTTTCAAACTTTTTTTATTTTTATTTTTCTTGAGTAGGCCTCCGATCCGAATTCTTTGTTATTGGCAACACGCACTCAAATACCGCGCCGGGCTTCCTGAAGTTTCAAATGACATTGCAAGTTCTATTCGTGCAAGGGAAGATTAAATGATGCTGTGATTCTTGGAAATTTTGGAGAATTTGCTTTTTTTTTAATGTTGATTTCTTGCAGCAGGACGGGGTGAGTATATGAATGCTGCAAGCACCAGTAGCGTTTCATACGTATACTGCACTCATTAGAGAAGAGATTTAAAATTGCTTATTCATTGCGATTCTGAAAGTTGGAGACTTATTGGAAAAAAAAAGAAGGTAACCTTTCGAAACAAATAAGACGTGGAATGCACGGTACGATAAAAGCAACCCTGACCCTGATCAATATCCTCTTATTGGAACACACTGTTGACGGGAGATCGACCTCGTCATTGATAAAGGCCGACTGCTAGAGGACTTTTACATCCAGGAATAGTTAATAAGTTGGACTTTCAGCACAGCTCCTTGTAAAGCTACGGCAACTGGTTAGGTGTGTCGGTGCGTACTTTTAAGGTTCTGCGTCTATGTAAGAAAAGGAACATTTGCATCACCATAGGATACAGAATACAGTATACATACTGTCAGAATAAGAACTGATGGCTGTATCGAAGGGGTCTCGTCCATCGCTTGAGGCGATCGGAGCTGCCTTCCAACGTCAGCTGATCAATCAGCTGTTGTATACAGTCGTCTCATCATCATCCTATGGACCTGAGTTGAGTACTGGGAGGAATAATGGAGCAGTTTAGACTGCGAGCCAGCGCGACTCGTATATACAACTGACAAAAGCAGCACCTTTGAGTTCCTTGCATGCTATTGGGTGCGCCGAAAGTCAGACCCGGAGCTCTTCCTCACTGCTATTAATGGAAAAATAAATAAATGGAAATATGGGAACCCGAAAAAAAGGGGCACACCCATACTCTTGAACGAGTACTGCGTTCAATTTTTGCCGATACACGATGGTTATCTCCTACCATGGTTATTTTTATATGGAGTAAGCATGACCGTTAAAAAAAAAAAAGAAATTCCAGGTGTATGACTCATGGTGTCGTAAGGTTCTGGAATTTTTCGTGGATTTTTCAAAGCATTTTTCAAATTACTGCGTGATCAAAACCTTTCCAGTTACAGACACCCGGGGTCACATATAGGGCTAACAATTAGACGGGGCAGCTGGAAATTTAAATTTATTTTTTTGTGTTTCAACTACTGCATCATCCACATCGATGACACCCCTGTTAATAGATAGACTGTGATCACAATATTTCGTGATCGAAAGAGGAAGCGTAAATACGTTGAAATGAAACTTACGTGTATTATGCAAGCGAAGTCGATTTCGCTAAAATCTATGAACGAGTCTCCAGCAGATATGTACTGTACTGTACTTTACTCTCCTCGTAGAATCACAAACATTCTTTGCAGAATTTGATAAGCTCCATTCCTCGCCTAACCTCGTCTATATACAGTACAGTACTGCATATTTAAAGAAAGATTTTGACAATACTGCATACTGTATAATGCTCGGACCCAGCAATTCTTTAGCAATAACGCTCAATGTCTCATCATCGTGTATACTCGCGCGGATAAAAACACGTAAACAAGTGCTGCTCTTTGCAGCTGGTCATATATGACACCATCATCATGAGCATCGGAGTCGACCTCGATAAAAAACGACGGAATAATGGCATCAACACGCGCCACGACGACGTCTATATAATACCGTACTTGCTGCTCGGGCTCGCTTATTCAGGCCAGCGTGCGACCAAAGAAATGAATCTGCCGCAGCATGCAAAAAATCTGCATGTCTCCTGCACTTCGAACCCTTGTCATCCACAGCCAGGACAGGCACACCCTCTTAAGTCTAAGCTGTCCCCGCCGAGCCCACGAACGACAACCGGCGACGATGTTGGTGCTGAATTCACTCATATATATCTTCATCAACAACAAACGGGAGAAACGAGGGCCTTTGTCGATTTGCAGAAGAGCTGAGCAAACAGGTCGTTCGCTTTCGCTGCTGCACGCAAATCAGCAGGACTCACATTGACCGAGAGCAACCTTGAATATACAGTACTCTACTCTACTCTATTCTACTCTACTGTACTGTGCTGTACTGTACTGAACTACAATCGCCGCAGGAAGTTTCACGGTCCTGCGGATGATGAGAGAAACAGAACCCGCCTGGTGCTGATTTCTCTCGATCGTTTGCATTCCGTGCCCAACTTCGTGAAACTCTTTGTCAGCACATGCACGGCCAGACTAAACGATTTTCTCCCTCAACATTTCTAAGAATTATCATATACCCGGTGGAAAAGACGTTTCTCATTTCTTTTTCCATTGTCTGTCGCTTTGTGCGGTTAAGTACTGCATAAGGCCCAAGATCGTTTTTGTAACAACGCGTAATGCCCACGCTTTTCGAGTCGCAACGTACAGCACTCGTAAATGTGGGACTGTGTTATTCCTGACGTATTTATTCGAGCAAAAGAATGTAAGTGTGCATTTGGAAGAAAATACTGTACAGCATTTGGCTGATTAATCGAGGCATGCATTCATCATTTCGTTCTAACACCTCAATTACCTTTTATAACACCGCGAACGAAGCCGGAATTTTGGAATTTCTCAACAAAAAACGGTGGTCTCTAAACAAAAATGGCCCTTATTTTTCCTTCTGCTATTTTCAGTTCAATGGTAAAACCATTAAACACATGTTTTTCCCTCGCAGAATAGGTTGAATTGAAGCGATACAAAGTCAAGAGATTTCCCTCATTCTGATTTGACGGAAGTCATTCCTTGCATAATCGCACGGAATGTAAAGGTTGTATATACGCATAAGAAAGTGGAGTCCCTTACAACCGGTTGTCCATTGCTTTGTAACTACTGTACTGTACTGTATGTACAGAAATTACAAATATTTCGATTGATTGCCCCTGATATCCAACAATGGTATTCTGACCATTAAACGTTTGCCACGTACATGCTAAGTCACTGTTGATACTGTACTTTACTGCTACGCACATTGAAAGTGCTGCGATCGATCCACAAATATTTCGAATAAAAACTTTACAGTTTGATTGAAAAATTCAGAAACATTGATTGTCACAATCAGCAATTGTATTTTGGATTCACAAAAGTGAAAGATGAATGCCATTATGAATTCACTGTACTGTAAGCTCATACAGTGTAATATGAAACAGACTAGAAATTCCGAGCCTCTTTTTTGTCAGAAATCTTTTCATCATCCGAGCACAGCAGTCCTGCCTTTTCAGGCAAGAAAAAAAGAGATTAAGCGTGGTGTCATCCTCTGCAGTATTCTTCTTTTCTGAACATTGAATTTGATGATTCAGTACGGTACAGTCATTATATTTTTGTGAGACTTTTTTCCGCACAGCGTGGACTACCAGTCATTCGCTCTCATCCAGACTCCATCATTACTGCGTCCCTCGATCGTCGGTCTCGGGCGACTCTTAAGACGCTATCGAATCCTGATGAGGGATTCCTGTCTCAGCAGTCACACGTATATACAACAACATGAGCAGTGCGTGCATCGATGGATCCCCCCCCAGAATATAAGGAAGTCGGGCTTTTCCAGGAAGAATAAAGAAGAAGGAGAAATACGTATATATATATATATATACACTGCATAAATGCACGCATGCTGCAGTCTCTATATATACACACACAGTACAGTACAGTACAGTATACTCTTTTTATATACTGATGCTGGTCTGATGACTGGCTGGCTGGCTGTCCGTTCGGTCTCGCGACTCGTCACCGATTGTCCGGACGCAGTTGAGCGCCGCAATTGCGTAATTGATTCAAAGATGAAAGTGCTGCGATCGATCCACAAATATTTCGAATAAAAACTTTACAGTTTGATTGAAAAATTCAGAAACATTGATTGTCACAATCAGCAATTGTATTTTGGATTCACAAAAGTGAAAGATGAATGTCATTATGAATTCACTGTGCTGTAAGCTCATACAGTGTAATCCGAAACAGAGTAGGAATTTCGAGCCTCTTTTTTGTCAGAATTCTTTCCATCATCCGAGCACAGCAGTGTAATAGGAGCAGGGCTTGCTGACGACTCGAATGCTTGTTCTTTACTTTTTGCGCTCCTTTCCGTACAGGAACGAAAACAACAACAACAAAAATCAGATTTTAAGCGTACTGGTGTCTTCTTTTGCAGCAGTGGTGTTATTTTCTGAACCTTGAATTTGATAACGCAGTACAGTAATTATAACTTTATTTTTGGGAGACTTGGAGTATCAGTCATTATAGCTCTCATCGAGACTCCATCATGATCTACTGCGTCCCTCGATCGTCGGTCTCGGGCGACTCTTAAGACGCTGTCGAATCCTGATGAGGGATTCCTGTCTCAGCAGTCACACGTATATACAACAACATGAGCAGTGCGTGCATCGATGGATCCCCCCCAGAATATAAGGAAGTCGGGCTTTTCCAGGAAGAATAAAGAAGAAGGAGAAATACGTATATATATATATATATACACTGCATAAATGCACGCATGCTGCAGTCTCTATATACACACACACAGTACAGTGGTCATATGAGAAAAATATATGACTACGACCAGACTACTGACCGACCGACCGACAGGCAAGCCAGAGCGCTGAGCAGTGGCTAACAGGCCTGCGTCAACTCGCGGCGTTAACGCATTAACTAAGTTTCTCGTTGTCCGCTCAGGTGCGTCCGATCGAGATAATCCCAGTCAACTCGACCCAACATCATTATTCCCGGCGAAAACCAGCCAGCATCACCCCAGCACTCATTGCTATATGTCCTTATATATATGACGCCTGCCTCTGTCTCTCTTTTTTTCTTCAAGCAGTAATTATATTGCGATTATCGCCGTATTCTCCAACTCGAGAGAGAGAGAGAGAGAGTTAATCGCCGATAATAACTGGACATATTACTCCCAGCCGTCAATCGTTATATTCATCATTATTAGCGCGATGAATCCGAAAATTTCACGCCTGTCGACAGTCATCTTAATCTCGTGACGGATTGGAATGCGGCTCGGGTTTATTTATTTTCCCATCCTTCTTTCACATCGTCGTTTGTCATTTTTTTTACAGTTCTTTTGCCCTATACAGTAGTACTACTTTATTATTACAGCTAAAGGTGGTCTGTTAAAGTCTAAGACCTCGGCGGGTGTTCCTCGCACGATATGACGACATGAAATTCGTGGCCATCGTCATCGTCAACCGCCCAAGCAACTAAAGCCGCTTATTTCTGGCCTCGTGTCTCTCCTCGAAAGTCCGTCCACACTTGACTCTCGAAGCACGACACAAAACCTGTTGCCTGTCGAGATATAGCTAATCAATGTGCACTGCACACACTATATGTTCGATGTGTTAGGAGTGTGAACCACCTGTACTGTACCACTGTACTAGACTTGAAGTCAATAAATTAGCTAGCAGCATCAGTCAAGTTCACGGTCATCTGAGAATGGAGAAAACATTACGTCTTCCTACTGTAAGTTTTCAATAAAACCTGCCCATGAATCTACCAGAAATGTTTGCAACTTGGGCCAGCATAGTCACTGAGATTTGGAATTTATACGAGTTATTATTATCATGGAATGTCCACATTTTTAGGCTTACTTTTTGAAGCGTTTCCTTTTTTAAATTACGGTATTATAAGTATTGTAACACAGGGTTCGAATGAAACGGAACGAAAGGAAAGAAATTAACATGCAAACAGTTTCTAAATTTCGCCACACAATAATACTGTACCTACAGTGGGAGGGGAGGGGGAGGGGTTAATGTCAAAATACAGTAAATTCTCACGAAATCGAATATCAATAAAAAATTTAGCACAACAAACTTTGCTCAAGTCCTGGCAGAAAGCCCACAGAGTACATGTGATGTTAAAATAATACTGTATTCTTGTATGAAACTTTCCAATTCCAGGGGGAAAATAATTTTTTGGGAATGTTTACTAGATTCTCAGAATATAGGTAGAAATTTCCTGACTGAGGAGGCACAATCTGAAAATTCTCATCCCAGATGTGACTGAATGGTTATTTTTTAGCATGGATGGAAGGGATCACTCCATTTTCGAAAGAATAATACAAAAACGTCAGAGTGGCAGAAAAGTAACCTCCAATTAAGTACAGTACTGCATTGGCAAGTCTGATGTTAACATAAGGTACTTGTATTTTCCCAACAGTGATTTTGAAATTTCGATCATAATAAATCATTCAGTACAGTACGAAAAACCCTTTTCTGGAGTCTCCAAAAGTTTGCTGTGAAATGATGTTACGACGGTGCCTCGTGTATATTGGATATGCAGTACTGTATGGGAACGTAGATGAAATGATGTCGAATCAAATAACCACCGCATGAAACCCCTTCTCTCTCAATCCAGCCAAGCTCCACAAATACTCTTCGCGTCTTCCTGACCGTGACAAATAAAGTGACTGAGTTTCCTAAATGACCACCGACGACAGCAGGTGTGAAATGCAAGCAATAAATAATGAGACGGGAAACAGGACCAAAGCGTCCTTGGTTTTATCTCCGAGGAATATCATTGTTGCATGAGCAGGAGCAGGAGCAGGACTCCTGCCCCTGACTCAATCCTTAAATAGATCCGAGGGACGAAACGGTCGAACGTGGAGGCGCTAGAGGTCATCTAGTCATCAGCGCAAACAGATTAACATCCACTCGGATTTGAATAATCCAATCCAGATTCATTATTTGCCTACGACACGCGGCAGTCATTATAATTCCATCGCGCCTCCGTTCAATTACGTTTAAATCCTCACGTATCTATCCGGGTGAATTTCAAACATCACATATAGTATACCAGCATCATCACGAGTCTTTTCACGGCCAGTTTACTATGCATTCAGGTATGACATGCTAGCATAAGAAAAAAAGAAAGAAAAAAAAACAAGTTTAACGGGTATAATTGGCGCTTTTCTTTGACTTGGAATATTTTCAACGAAAAATGAAAAAAATAGCGTAATTCAGTTCTTCAAAGTCTACTATACAGAAACTCAAAATTATCTATATTTTATACATTATCTCAGAACTTAGTTTTTCGCATTCTAAATTGTATTGCATATATTGTAGAAGGGAAAAGGTTTGAATGATTCGGCAAGTTGTGCGCATTTAACTTGATCAAAGTATTGTAATTCGAAATTGCCGCCCATGCAGGGGTATTATTGAGACATTTATTTCAATATTCCTTTGACTCAATTTTTAAGAACAGAAATCGATGTCTGATCCTTGGAAAACATTTCTCTGCCTTTCCTTCGATTGAATTTTCTGTCAATGGAAAACTGCTTTTTATACACGTTGCAAAAAAGCTAAACAAACTAATTACTTTATTTTACTTTTCCTGTACCAAACGGTAGAGCTTAGAATGGATGATACGTAACCTGTACTTCCGTCCCGTTTCGTATACAAGATACAGTAATTAAAAAAAAAAAACAGGCAGCCATATTGATTTAAAAGTAGCTAAAGGAAATGATGCTATCATGGTGTTTGATGCTGTATTCCTCAATCAAACTCGTACAGCAGCGGATGCAAAAATGTCATTTTCCCACGCTATATTCTCATTTTAATGCTTGCGTTCATCATACTGTACAGGATATCCCTTTAAAGACCCCAAACATGTTTCGCCGCCTGATGCGAACTAAATTTTTTGGTTTCTTTCAATGTCAAGAAAATGCACCGCAAGATTATTTGTCTGAAACTCCGGTAAAATTGACTTTTTGGCGTGAAGAATCATATCGCTGAAAAATCATGAGCTCTTTAGGAAACATGTGGACAAAGCTTGAAGAATAAATTCAAACCGTTGCGGGTGAGAATGCTTGAACATGTATAAAAAGAAATTCAAAAGGCGGTATATTTTACGCAAGATCTCGGAACTTTGTTTCGATCCCAGCATTCGTCTAAGAACGTTTCACAGTGCCTTTGATTATTGATGATCATTGTAGGGGTTTAAAAAGGGGGATCCATCTTGTACAGTATATACAGCATATATTTTAGGTACAATTCAAACACAAAAGTATTGCAGTCTGAGGCTGAGCTAACTACAGTACAGTATAGGGGACTATATAACCAGATGACTCTCACATGAATTCATCAACGAATGTGTCAACCATTTCCTAAATGTCACGGAAATGACAAATACCGTATATACAATATTGTACAACAACTTTTGGGTCTCTCTCTCTCTCTCTTTTCTTATTTTCCTTGCAAAATTTGCGGAAAACTTTTTTTTTTCTTTTTCATTGTATCCCGCTCTAAGCTTGAAAAAAGATCTATCATGGACATGACTTTTGCTTCACTCTTTTCGGGATGTTCTAGTGAATCAGGAACGTGAATTCCGCCACTTATTTAATTCACGGTGAGCATCTCACACGCTGAATCCCTGGATTTCAGCTAAAATAAAATTTACTCTACTGCTATTTCCCCATCATTCCAGCATTTCCTCTAAAAACTCTGGCTTTTCTGCTTATAAAAAACAGTCGTCGGAATTGTACAGGGCTGCTAAAGCGCAGATTTCAAACACATTCAAAACTTTTTTTTTTATTATTTCAACTGCTCACTAAAGCATTGAATGTTGACTGTATTCGCGTAGTATTTCTTTCACATCAAGTAAATTTGACAAAGACCCAACAAAACGTCACGATGATTGTAGTGTTATAATTCCTCATCAGGGCTATTTAAAGACAACGGAGGGATAATTTGTCTGGTTCACACCACTGACTGAGCAGGAATAATTGGATCGAAAAATCACTATAGTAATTGTTCCCGTAGCGAACAAAACTCAGAGTCAGTAAAAGTACAAAAATAACTGCCGCTTAGTACCGTTGAAAAACAACAGAAAAAACGAGTCAATCAGTTAATTCCCATGTTCTTTCTTGGCGGAAATAATTTGTACGATTGAAAAGATCGACATGACCGACCAATACTGGTATGTCTGCTGGCACTCCGTCACGGACACCCGGTGACGTCATGCTCATTTAACTGCTGGGTACCTCATCGTGAATTTTTACATCGTACTGTACATACTTGTATATATAAATATATAATTACATAGTTATTTTCTACTCCTGATGTGTCCCTGACTCCCGACACCGGTCGAGTCAACAGCCAGGAAGCAAACACGTTAATTGGACCCGACGGATGAAGTGGAGGTGTCTGTACTGTACTGTACTGTTCTGAACAGTACTGTATATAGATTCGGGGGAGAATCAGATGCAGGCTTGTGAATTGTAGCAAGATACCAGCACTCACTCGGTAATATCGCATCGGGGGTTGCTGATGATGGGAACTATATACACCCTTCACGGCAATACGCTTCCAGCAAAAGCGGCTTTATTATTAGACCAACTCGTGTCGTGGTGGTGTTCCTTCAATCAAATCTCATGCGCTTGTTCATTCATTCCTGTCATTGTCCCGATTACTGCCCAGCACTTGCAAGATCAACGACAGTATACAGTAGACTGCTGTATTGAGACCTGCTTGATCCGTGCGTGCAACAGCAGCAGAAAAGAAGCAGCAGCACGAGGGAATCATCATCATCATCATCATGCAGTCACTCCGATGCACGGCGCCGTCTTATTCATCATCGGCGGGGCTCGATCATCAATATATTGTATAAGGCAAGGCCTATGCGGCGGGGATCACTCAAATTCCGCACCCGAACCCCGGCGTGCGTCACGGTCACGACGCACTCTCGTTCGTCACCTTAACCCAACAATAGGCATAGGTTATTGTCATCCGCAGCAGCACCGACGAGTTTTCTTTTTTTTTCCTTTCTTTTCTCTGACGATGAAGCGAACCAACAGAGAATAATACGAGACGGGAAGGAAAGTAAGAAAAACAGGGAGTGATGCAGAAATACAAATGATTCGAGGGGTTCGACGGACGCCCGAATCCCGATAACCTTGTGGCAATCAGCTTCTTCGCTATGGTCACGATTTCACGTGACGATGAGCGAACGCGGAAAATCACCACGAAATATCACCCCCTTCTCCTTGTTTGCGCTCATTAACTTAATTATGCCGTGTGCCAACCGCAATGAATCATTCTATAATGGAGGAAAAGGTTGAGAAAAATCAGGCGTGATATTCAAAAGTCAAGGTTTACAGCAGCAGCAGGCTACTATACATACAAATGCAATGAAATGTCTGTGTACAACAAATACTGTGCCATTACAACACCTTTTTCAGTACTTGCTGCTGCTGTACGTATCACAAATGTTTTCTCAAGTCTTGCAAGAAAATACATAGAATATAAGTTGAAACAATCTTCCAAATTATCCAGTCCAACAAAAGTTTTCAAGGAATATTACATTAGATGTTGAAAGTAGAAATGCATGATTGGAGCACTGAATTTTTTCAAGAGCAATAATCCAAATTTGAGAATGCCAGATAAGCAAGATCCTATTATTCATTATAGGCAGCAGGTCTGATGCAAACATTTTTACAAGATTACTTGATTTCGAAAATCCCAATTCAGCTAGTTTTTCTGCACAACAAATGATCAAGTACTGTATAACAAACATTTCCCAGCAGCGTAAGTCTCCGAAACCTTCACCCATTCCCTGCTAATATATACCCATCAGCACCATACCCAGACTTAAGCTCGTGCCTTGGTGTGGTACTTTCAGCGCTATTTACCAGAGAGAGAAAGTTTAGGACCGTCATTTGACGACGACCTCTGAAAGGCAAGTCTCAAAGAAAGGTCGTCAGTGGTCGGACCGAACAACAATAAACAAACAAAAAAAAAACACACACACAATGCTGAGGAATCGTGTGCGCAAATGCGGATGCGGAAACGAGATGTATATTGTGCGTAAATTCCCACATGCCGCCCCGAAAAAGCAAAGAGAAAAAGAAAAAGGAAAGAGGAAACAAAAAATGGAGACTCGGAATCAAGGGGGCTCAAGAGTTGGCAATTGCCTTCGCAATCAGACGGAAACTCGAGCCAAGGAGGTGTTGGACAAGGTGTCCACGCAAACAACAACCCCACTGCTGCTGCTGCTGCGACGTCACTTGATGACTCAGCAGCCACACCGGGAACAAAAGAAGTATAGAAGGAGAAGGAAAAGAAGAAGACGAAGAAGAAGAAGAAGGGAAAATGCGAGATAAAAGACAACCGGGAACCAAGCGATCGGTCACCGATGGTCTCCGTCACAATGCTGCACATCGCGGAAGTAGACCCTAGCTCAGAAGAAAAAATGTAAACCAGCCGCGACCCATTCAAGAACAACTCCTCGTCTAATAAGAAGCATAATGGTATACGCATCTCCTGCTCATATACAGCATTATGACTGTCAACGCAGCTTATTCTTGAACCTATATCGTTATTCTTCACGTCGTCTGCTTGGCCTATATAATTACTGTGATTTTTGTTTTTCGTGCCACTGTTGAACGAGACAACTTCTATACATACGAGAGTCCTATGAGAGAAGTTCTCTCAAAACCAAGACTGAAACG
>CAJPEX010000306.1:75740-123097 GCA_905338405.1 Notodromas monacha
GAAGACGAAGAAGAAGAAGAAGGGAAAATGCGAGATAAAAGACAACCGGGAACCAAGCGATCGGTCACCGATGGTCTCCGTCACAATGCTGCACATCGCGGAAGTAGACCCTAGCTCAGAAGAAAAAATGTAAACCAGCCGCGACCCATTCAAGAACAACTCCTCGTCTAATAAGAAGCATAATGGTATACGCATCTCCTGCTCATATACAGCATTATGACTGTCAACGCAGCTTATTCTTGAACCTATATCGTTATTCTTCACGTCGTCTGCTTGGCCTATATAATTACTGTGATTTTTGTTTTTCGTGCCACTGTTGAACGAGACAACTTCTATACATACGAGAGTCCTATGAGAGAAGTTCTCTCAAAACCAAGACTGAAACGCTGGCATATGTTTGAGCTGAAAAACATAACTACTGTTTGAAAAGCACGATCTTTGGCACCATCAGATGAAAGCAAGGTAGTCCTCCTGTTGGACATGTTATTAAAACAGTTGGTTTTTATTTTTGTTTTGGCAAATGACGCCCTGTTGTAACTTCGTGCTCTTCACTCGTCAAAAGATGAATACTGTAGTTAATCAGGCAGAATTTTTATTTTATTTTAGCCCTATACTTCTCTTTCAGAAATTCGGAAATCGGCATGATGGCATTCATTCCACGGGCTGCCTCGAGATTTGCTTGGGTGATTCCGCCATCATCGAAAAATGGTGGAATATCACCTCGGTATAGACACGGAGGCAGCAACCCTTGGAATTCATGCGATATTGTATATCGAATTTTTAAAATCCCGAAGAAGAAGCTGCGATGTACCAAGAAAATCTGCGAAACACGCGCGCCTCATCATGATTTGAGTAGAGACCAGAACATAAGCTTCAAAGGTGAGAACCTTCCTTTTCTGAACAACGGCTGTTTTTCAGCTCATTGGTTGCATTGCATTTACATTTCTGCTCCGGATACATGTTTATAGAACCCTCCGTATACGTATAAACACCGGACTGGCTTGGACCTGTCTATTACATTATTCTGGAATGTACTAGCATAATGTCCGATTCTATATATTCGCAAGGATTCCGACGAGTCCTTTATTGCTGGTTCGAGGAAAAGGCTTGACATACACCCTATATAAAAGCCTCTGTTTCGTTGTCTATACTCCAGAGTCCAGTCTGTATACGAGTGGGTCATACAAAGAAAGTGTTTTGTACTGATTACAGTCTAATCAGAGTGAGGAATGCGAGCAATAAAATCTGTCGCACTGTATTGCACTAAACTTCTTTTTTAACGAGCAAATAATAAAAAGTCGTTCTTCAAGGGGAGGGGAGGGGATCAAAATGTGCTCATTCATCCTGCACCGCATATTCTCGCCATATCGTATCATTTAGTTTTGTTCATCGCTTGCTCTCGTCTGTTAATTATTGCTCGCTCGACAATTCCGGGGAAATCTCGTCCAGTTCCACCCATCGGCATCAAGAAACCTCATCTCACCAAAGCCACGCAGTAGTGTACAGTACATGTATTTCCTCTTTTCCAAGAAAATGTGCTCAGGCATCATCAGAGTTTCTCTATACAGTATACGCAAGATTCAACGAAATAACATTTCCGCCATATTAAGACAAAGGAAGCCTCGAAAGAAAAACCTTACTTGGAAAGTGGATTACGATGAGTCTCGGTAATTGTGCAAGTTGTTTAACGCAGGTTTCAATTATGGGAAATAAAATGGGGAAAATGTTTTCCTGCATGATGCTGATGAATGAGATTACGAACGGCAATTATAAGGTATTATCGCAACAGCACGAAAATACCATCGTACCTCCAGATATATCTACTGTAACTGTGCACCAGCTGCATTCAGCCAGTTCCCCGAGTTATTTTTGGGTTGTGGTTCAACCAATTCAATACAGTACATGTACATGTACGCGGTATTCATGGCGTGTTATTGCAGCAAGCAGAAACTATTTGCATCATTGGCTTTCATTGGAGCCAGGATGAGGTTGAAAATCTCATTAAAGTTATGATTGACAGGTCCAACTCGTTGCAACTTATTGAGACTTGAACAAACAAACTGTTTACAGTCATCGAAGAGTGTGCAGAAAACTACTTGGGTTACGATGGATTGCAGACTAGAAGAAAAATCAGCTTTTTACAAAGACCGGTGAGCCTTAATTGCTTTTGTCGAAACGGTTATCCATGGTCATTATTAATCAAGCAGAGTACAGTGCAATTCACGTCGTGCGTTTCACGAAAATGAGTCAGGAGCTCAGGACTCGCTAACACGGAAGTGAATTTTTTACAAATACAATGCGTGTTTTTCCTTTGTCAAACTCATTAGCTGATGCTGGAAGCCGTGTTTGGTAAGTCTATAGTACGCGCAAGTCTAGTACTTTTCAAATGATTTGGACTTGTCTAATATTTCCCCGCGTATTTTTAAAACTTTTTTCATCTACTATCAGACCACAGCATCCAATTTGCTCATTCATGATGAGTTTTGGAATTGCTTCACGATAAACTTCTCCTGAAAAATACGTGCTGTAATAATCTGACTTCATTTCAATTACATTCCTATAGCAGGCTTTGTTGTGTGATTCTACGGGAGCTTATTCTCAAAATCCATTTCAAGAAAATTTCTGAAGCTATGAAAGTCTGAAACAGTGTTACAGCAACGGACATTCCTTATTCTCAAAGGACGAAGCTGAAGATCAGAGGATGATGTTCAAGTTCATCATCGGTTCTCTCGTCGGATTTTGCGACATACTGCACATTATACGGCCTGTTTTTTTTTTTTACTATTATTTCTAAGAAAGGGCTTTCATACACGCCTTATTTTTTTTTTCTAAAAACTCTAATTATTATTCTCAGAATTTGCATGTTAAATCCACGCGGCAAGGTATAATTTGATTTCAGGGGGGGAAGATGTTTGTATTATACTCGCCGACAGTTGGGGAATTTCGTGAAAAACTGACAATAGAACCGATGTCATACAGTACTGTACCTTATTCCGAATTTCTTGGCGTCATTGTCAAAGTCATCCCACACATATAGGATGTTAATGATGATGATTTCTATTTCTTTCATTGGACCAGTAACCCGGCTCAACCAAGTGTTCACGTGGACTCAACGACGAAACCTCGAATAAGCGAGCCTCATCGGGAGCATCATGATGAAAAACTAGTGTACAGTAATATTCGCGGTCAGACCTGCCAATTGCAACACATGGCCGACTTCGTTTTCGCGGTCGGGGCGTCTAAATCACTCGAAGCTATAATCAATTCCGGAAACACTCGATCCTGGTCGTGTGACCGGTGGATTGCTGTAAGAGCAGAAGCCCGTGGCAATTTGCGGACATAGAGTGGCCCCCGAAAATGTTCTCGTCGTCTCCACCATCAGCACTCCTCTTGCATGCGTACAAATACTGTACGTCGTGTTGTGCATTACTCAACGCACAAGGTCGATGAGCAAAGGCAGTGATTTCCGCGATGAAGAAGACAAACTGGGCCATGACACGCGAGTCATTCGGATTCGGATTTCACCCCGGAATGTCCTGGGCTTTCTTCAGCTCTCAAATAATTCTACCCTTCGATCAGAGCACATAACACACATGTGCTTCGTGTGTACTGTATACTGTACATATGAATGTCCTTCTCAGAAGAACTTTTTTCTTGAAACCACACAATTGTTTTGTTCTGGCCGTGAAAGTTTGAGTTGGCATGAATTTCTGCGTGTTGCTTGGGACAAATTGAAATATACTGTAACTTCATTTCAAAAAATGTCACACTAGCAGCCCACCCCATGGCTGGTTATTATTGCCAGATTCATTTCCAACCCTTTTTCGGATTTTTATTTGTAGCTCTCTTAAATCTGAGAGAAACATGGATTTTTTTTTATCTCATTTGAAAAAATGTCCGCAGTATTACACGTTGGTTTCTATCCCTGACTTTATCGGCTCTGGAAATGTTTAGACCAATAACTAGCAACGAGAATAAGAAGGAAAGTAGCGAAAGACAAGGACCAATCAAAATACGAGAGGTGTTTTTTCATCATTAGAACAGCTGCATGCATTTTTCTGCATGCAATCTTGCTTAGAACTTTCGAGTGGTAAATAAGAAAAGATGATTACTTTTCCGTGAACAGAATCTCGCTCCAATTGCTCGATTCAAAAACATTATTCCAAGACGGTCAATGTGACGTACATTGAAAGTGAAACAGACGCACAATATTCCCAAATTTAGTCTCTCAACCAGTGTTACGGTGCTTTTTTCTAAATTTTTCGAGCTATAGCAATATCGATAAAATATTATCTTATATATGCGGGACTCGGAGAGCGGAGATGGAAGTTACTTATTGAAGCATTCCAGAGACATTTCCAAGTTCATTTCCCGATAGGCCTCAACAAGTCACTAAACCTTGGCAAAATGTGCTGAACTGTATTCCATCACTCAACTATCGTACGAAGTACAAGCTTTTTATTTTTCTTTTGATCAACCCCCCATACCTTTGCCTTTGGCACACTATAACGACTATATATACGCATACGGAATAATGCGCCCCGATGAAGATTTGATCAATTTTTCGGATGACGCCACAAAAAAAGGCGAGTTTATTTTTGGAAAGCTTCAACTCAATCATGCAGAATATGAAGCTCACGCTCCATTTCCCAAACTCATGCATAAACTGGGATCGTTTATGACTTCATCACTCGAGTTAGCGATTCATGCCATCCGGAGCGTGAATAATTTGCACGCGTATATAAGAGATGAGATAACTATGCGAGAAGCATCAAGCATCTGCGATGTTTCTGTGTTGTTGTTGTTGCAAAAACAAAGGTTTTTCCGCTTCGTCTCTCGGGACCATCGTGAAAATTTTCTCGTGTGTTGATTTTGATTCGCAAATCATACGGTACAGTAACCGCGGAATTTAAATCGAAAAGAAGGCGGCAGAAGTGGCTTTCATAGATGAAGTAAGATTTGTGCAAAAATGAGATACGAAATATTCAAGTATAGGTATAGATCAAACATCATAAAATCCGATCATGCCTGCATTCATGAATCATTCAGATTGCTGCCGTTAGATTCTTGCAATAAAGTATCGTCTCAACTTAGCCCGGTGTAGCTTGATTAAACTGCGGTGTATCAATGAGATCTTTGTGTTTCGCACTAAAAACTATTTTTAAATCCGTCATTGAGTGCATTTCTTCAGACTCTGTTCCAAAGTTAAAATATTTCAAGGAAGGAAAACGTTCAGCCAGAGCCAAAAACATTTAGGAAAATACATTTAATTAATGTGCGTAACTTTCTCTTCCATCGCCGAACATTACTGCAGTACATTTACAGGGCAGTATTTAATCAGAACTTTCCAAACTAATTCCTGAAATAAGCATGACCTTGAAAATAATACATTATAGAGATTTCAATCCGGGTTTCTTGAGATGTCCTATACAGTATATGTTCTTAAAATTGTCCTAAATTGAGTCAAAATGAGCGTTGATTGTGATACAGTTGCTCGTTTCTCGAATCATATCACGGACATTTCATATAGCGTGCATGATTAAAGAGCACAAAACAATGGCATCATCGTCATCATCATCATGCATTATTGGGGGAGAATAAATAAGGTTGGCTCTAGAGTTGCCAATCTTGAAAACAGTCAAGTACTGTACAGTATTACGGAATGATCGCATTTTCACGCCAAAAAAAAAAAATAATAAAGAGAAAAAAGGAACCTGAGAGAGGTACTGTACATAAAAATGAAATAGCTGAGATAATCCGAGGGCGACTTATTGCCAGTGCATTCCGACTCCACCGCGTTCCTGAGAAGGACGCCGGGCAATTAACGCATTCCGAACAGGACGCCTATACTGTACTGTAGTAGTTGCGGATCGAGTCGGGCAGGAATAGACCCGAGCCAGCCGACGACGACGATGGCGAGAAATCCGAAATGAAAACTGGTGGTTCACCTCGACTGTACCGAATCATCGGCATATATAACACCGCAGTTGATGTGGGAAAAGTCGACCCATCATGCAGCTATAATTCGGTAATATACACAACATTACGGGTCAATTCTCGTCTGCTGTCTCTGCTCTCACTCTCTCCGGGGCTCCCTTTTATTTTTTTTTTTTATATATGATTATCCTGCTTTCTTTCATTCAGCTTCACTAAATACGTGATGACAGCACAATAACATTCGAAACTGAAGAAAATGAACCGTATAATTACGGTATACAGACGTTTATGTTAGAAACAACGAGCAATCGGCACACGACAGCCTATACTCCTATAGCATCATCAGTCGCCTGCTTCATCAAAAGGGGTTTCAACGAATGTGACAATTGACTAAATCATCGCATAACAGAATGCTTTTCATCATCATATATAACTCAAGAAAATCCGACCATATACGATTCAGTTCATGCATTCTGATATGCCAAAGGTTTCCAAATTTTCCTGCGAGGATTGCAACATGAACATAGGCACACGTATTATACATATCATCGAGGAATATGCAAACGTGATCGCATCATTGGTGCGATAATTTTGCCTTGTTCCCTCGAATCGACTACTGATTCGAACACTCGTAACTATTCCGGCAGGGGATTTCTTCTAAATTAGGAGAAGGAGGATTAAAAGAGAAAGCAACCCTGAATATCAAGACCATCATGGATTACTGCTGAAGGATACCAAAATCGAAGAAAAACGTATCATTACATTCTCATGATAAATGATTGAAAGTTTCTTGGGATCATGACACGGTCTACATTCAGTCAAGAATTCTTGAAACAAGATTGAGCAGAGCAGGAAAAATTCCTACAACTCGTCAGTGTAAACGGGAACATTTTTTCTTTGCTCCGGAACGAAGAAAATAAATACTAAACTGCTTCTTTCGGACGTTATTTTATTTTTTTTTATTCCCACGCTTCAAACGAGAGTCAAGAAATTCCAGGCCTCTGGATTCATGTTTTCAAGGTTCCAACTGTATTAGAATGATAGTTCACAATACAGTATAAGGAAATGTATACGCATCAAAAGTCGAGGACAATTTTTCATTTTTCTTTTCGCAGATACCGTATTAAAGAATCTTCAAATCGTGTTTTAAAAAAAAAAAAGAAAAAAAGTAGGAGTTAGACGAGAAATATTTAAAGAAAGTTCGTGTTGAATTCAATTGGTTTCTTTCCTGATGCTGGGTGATGGATGTCTTCCAGAATAAGGCTGGAATTCCAAGCCCTACATTTCCCCAATTATTCCATAGCTGACTCTGGTGATCATGTGAGAGACAGAGAGTCGAGGTCAGAGGGATTTAAATTTAGGAAACGGGCCTTGAATAATTACGACCGCGCGTTAATCAGGAAGTCACTGTCATGAGTGAGTCAGTCTTGAACCCACCGTATCCAATACAGTATATACTGTAGTTTGATATAATAAGGGTGTCATACGAGTGAGGGGGGGGGGATCGATGGAGAGAATTGGTGGGGATCTCAACAAGGAAATAACTGGGTGCCGATCTGGGGTTCGGGGATGCTCTTGATGATGATGAGGTCACCGTTCACGGGCGTCGAAGACCCATATCGTCATGAGCTCCGTTTTCGGACCTCGGGGGGACAGGAAATGAATGAGCTGCTCGGGCTTTTTTTATTTTTTTCCACGACGAATAATAACTAAGCTGGGGTCAGTGCGGCAATTAACCGAGAATTCGTTTCCCGTTCGCGGGACGCTCAACTCAGATTCCGGGTTTCCTGTCATCATCGGAGATCCCATCCAATAATCCCCCCGCGGTGCTGCTGCTGCTGTCGACGTCCTTCGTCTGTCTATCTCTATATCTCTCTCTCTTTCTCTCGCCCTGCTGCCTCGTCCTTAATTCATCTGTGTGTGTTGCAATGAGACGAGAAAAGGAAAAAAAGGGGGCTCTTTCTTTCTTAATCCTGGCCTACTGCATGGACTCAGATGAGGCACCATCATGCGTTTAATTAATAATATCCAGGAATTAAACCTTATACTGTCCTCGCATCACCTGCACATATTAGTACTACTCATGGCAACACGCGGTTGCTGTATTCCCTGCAAAAGCACCGACGAGGTTCGACTCGACCCTGAAACCTTCATTGTTTCGATCATTCCTCATCGTAATTATTCCTTCCTTTATTGAGAACAGTTGCCGTTTGTTTCGTTAATGCACGAGCGTGCGAGTACTGCGGCGGGATTTGCGGGAACTGATCACATTCCATCGACATTCCAATAATAAGTCGACTCGACTCTCTTTCTGCTCTAAGGGCAATTCAAGTTTCCCTGAGTTGAAAAAAAGGGGGTTATACACGAAAAAAATGTGTCGTTTCGTGTATAACGGCGGTACGTTTGTGTTCCTCGTATTCTTCTCATATATGCGTCTGCAAAATATTTCTCCATTTTAAATTCATGGCTTTTCTAGGCTTCAACCGCTTAGATTTAAGATCCAAGTATTTGAGCGTTCAGCTCACCGGGAAGGTTTATACTGTATTCTCTTTTTTTTCTTCATGCCTTCGAGAAGGAAGCCATACTGTTTTCTGATTTATCGCACGGTCAAAAAATACGGTTTCCTTTGCTTTATTCCTAAATACGGTCTCGTGTTTCTCTGAAAAGGGACGCCCGAAACTTGAGGGTTGAAATAATTCAACATTTAATGTTGTAAAGATTTGAGAAAGCTTCAAGCCATGCACCAGCACAAGAAATCCTTTCGGGAAACGAGTCATCCTAAATAATCCCGAATAAAGAAATGTATGATTCTAAATAACCCGTTTCGAGCAATCCATGCGTCTGATATAACTACTGTACAGTAAATACAGTATATAAATGTTTTAAATTTTCTCTTTAATCGGAAAATAAGCTTCCATCACTAAGAAATGTAAAATGTTTGCGGGACCGAATTTGTCAAGAAACACGCGAGGGTCAGTGGTACGAGAAGAACTGTATAGTGTTGAAGGGAAATCTTTCGCTGGTTTGGGCTGACATTCTTTTCATGACATTTGTGCGATGCGTTAAACTCAAGAATAGCCTGAAAAATAGTACAGTAAACACGGTACGAAGAACAGGGCGGATTGTGCGTCCGGGTTTCTGGGTTATAAGAAAACTCCTTGTGTACTCGTGGCAATTGTGTACAGTACAGTACTGTATACATAATCATGAAGGAAATGCCAACACCGCGTACAGCAGCACTATCATTCCCACCCCCTGTGATCAGAGTTACAGTATTTCAGAGGAATGTCGTCTGGGAAGAAGGGTACAGCTGTACAGTTACAGTACATTATAGAATACCAGTGAACTGCTGACTATTATAGTATAAACATTGCCTCAAATACAGCCGAATTGCAATTTCAAGGGATCAGCCAGAAACAAAATGAGGTAGAGAACCTTTTGCGAATTCCGAGCCTTAAATTGCTTCTCGAATAAGTTGAAAGGCGGACGCTGAACTTGGAGGCAGGGGTTCACTCGCCCAATTATAGTCTACCACATCCTTAAAAAAAAAAATAGCCATTATTTTTTTAACTGGTTTTATTTTTCCCTGTTTCATTGAAATAATTGCCAAAATGCCTCAGAAAATTTGAGTTGCAGAGGTTTGACAGAAAAAGGCCTACAAGATAGAGAAGGTTTTATCGCATTGTTTCTATAGAGGAATTCAGATGGAGACTTGAAGAAAAATCGGATTACAGGGAGGCACAAGTCATTGAGGTCCAACTAATTTACTGTATATGCAGTATTTTATATATATCTAAAAAAGAAGAAGGAAACGCATGAAACAGAAGGGTATACTCATGTACAGCAGTACTGTACTGCCCAGCCCATTATTGTCCCGTCCACAAATGGCGGACAAAGGCAGCTTAAGCCAGGCGACGATCGAAGACTACAGTACATATGCACTTGGTACTCTCTATATAGCTAGACCCGGGAATAACCCGCAGGGAACCATACAGCAGCGGCAGCAGCAGCAGCAGCTATAGGAGCAACCCGTGGTCGTGATGGTGACGCAGTTGTCGATCCCGCGTGGCCCGGCCCTCAAGGACGCCGGGTTATGCCTCGGATCCCCATTATACTATAAGCCCTCGCCAGCTATTTCCTATCCCTCCTCCGCGATCCACATCGTTTATAATTATCACGATTTTCCCTTTCGGACAGCGGGGAAGGGCATCGCCGTCAGCAGCACCCATGAGGGGCAGGCAAGGGTGACAATGAGTATATAAGGGAGGCCTCCCCCCTCCCCGCCGTGTTCCTGCTTAATTTGAATACTGGCCACGACGATGAGGAAAGGATTGTTCTTTCCTTGCCCCTCATCATCATCATACAGTACAGTATTGTACAAAACTCGTCTATACTCGTCTACAGCACCAGCCCAGCCTCCTTTTTTTTTTTTTTTTTTTTTGGACGATTCATGACTTACTGTGACTGGGTCCACACCTCGATGAGAAGCATCCACCATCAGTGGAAAACCCGTTGTAGGAAGGTTGGAAACATGATTCATCGGCCGATTTTCTTGTTAGCTCGCAGTAAAAACCACTCATTAGAATGCACACACACACATTACAGTACAGGAAATGAGATTCGTATATGTATACAGTATTACTCTGGCAATATACTTGTTATTTCATTTATCAGTTCTAAACGAGAACCCCGCGAGGTCGCCTTCCGAGAACTCATCATCCTACAATCTTTCGAAACTCGTTTGGAAGCTGCAGGGAAAGACACATGTTCCCCGGAATGTTGGACGAATAAAAATAAACATATACATGTACGGTACGGTATTCCAAATTAAGAATAACGAGATAATTTTTGAAATTTCGAACCGCATAGCACCGCATTATCGCTTTAGAAAAAAAAGCCGATTAAACCAGAAAAATCTGCCTAAAAAAAACACAGAAACACAACCTGCTTTATAAAATAGACGCTTGTTGAGAGAACTATTTTCTTTGATGAAACAAATCATTGCATCCTCTAATTTTGTAGTTGGAAAGAAACTTTAGGCATGCAGACACCTCAGCATGGGGATAATTCTATGTAGGGACTTTTTTCAATGAAAAAATCATAAAAAAGGTTTGACATATGGACACTGACTCAACAAGAGGACATTGCATGCTAATATTGCCAATAAATTTCCCAAAAATTGACTTTTATTTTGCTTGATTGCAAGAAACATATTTCCAACCAAGACATGTAAGCAAGAACAATGCTTTGGTACTTTTCCCATCACTTTCCCATCCATTCCGCTAATTTAAAAATACCTATAGCACAGATTTTATTGGTTTTAAGAAATTGTCTTACGCTTTTATTTTAGCCGCGTGAAAAAGTATGACAGTACTGCATTTGGTCACTATATAAAGCAAAGTTATATTAAATAGCAGTCTAGTTTGCTCAAAGACATATATTTTAATGTCAGACACCATACAGTAGTCGGACCCCTTCTTTTGTCAGTCTGAAGATTATGATGATTTTTTCCTCAGCATAATCTTTGACGAGGAAAAATGCTTCAATTCAACATATTTAACATGAATAAAACATTGCGGGTCAACAATTAATCACTAAACATGTAAGAATTTCTTTGATAAACTAACATAAAGAAGTTTAAATTTCAATCCCTGGCTTTTGCCTCATAATCTGTTTTTTTTTTTACTTTTTTTATATTTTGGATTCATGAACATTTAAACAAAAAAAAAGTTTAGTTAGCCAAGTTACAGCTTGATAGCCAGAGCAGCCTAGGCCAAATAACACCAAAATTTGTGAGGCAGCTGGGCATTTGTAAGCCGAGGAGAACCCATTGGCTGAAGAGTGTACAATATTGACAGCGAAATCGGCGAGTTCCCCGCATCAACTTGCTTCGGGTCCGAGCAGACGAGGACGGGGGTGGGGCTGATTTCCATCACTGGCGGCGGTGGACAAGGATGTTCCCCGACGACGAAGCAACGATCGATCGATCGATCGATCGAGTCATCGCCACGTTCGACGACGCGAAAGAACGGTGAGGATCGCGATCCTATTTTTAGACTCGTCGCACCTTATGACGGCTTTCTATACTGCCCATCATCAGGGCCTCTGCGTTACAACGCTGGCTCTTGCTGCTCGCCTGGCGAGGGCAGCGACATTGACGACGGCCTTGCCACCACCGACGACAGCACGATAATTAAACCGGGACCAACCAACCAACCAACCAAGCATTCGATAGCTTCCATGCACACCACGACCCCGATCTCCATTATTCCGTTCCATTCCATTCCTCGCCCGCTTTTCCCTATGCAGTATTTTGTAATTTTTAATCCTCCTCGTGCTCGCATTTCCCTTTCCCTCATTTTCTCCTATATCTGCTCGAGTTCGTCTTTCTTTTCGGGCATCTTCCACAGTATTATAGTCATTCTTTGTTGATTGGTCATTGTCGCGCGGCGCGAGAGAAGGAGACAGCAAGTGCATTTGACGACGGATCACCGGAATTTTTATATTGTACTCTTCTACACTGTACTGTACTGCCGATCGAAAGGAAACGACCCTATATCTCGGAATACCGTGGGTTTTCACGACATCATATACTGTACTATGTATGTACAGTATATGAGCGACGGGGCGAATCATCTCATCTCATCCACATCAACAATTATATTTTTTTTTCGTTTTTCAAAGAGGGTGTTTATAGCTCTTCCATCCACATCATACACTGCCATACATTCATAAATGGTTATCGCTCGAAGGCTCCTAATAATATGATGGGGTCTGAGATTCGTTCGTCAAATGCCCAATTGCTCCTGATGACCCCTGACCAATAAGACAACTGTTCGCAGCAAGAAAGGGAAGATAACGATACTGATTGGAAATCCTTCCTGTCATTTCCAGATTGAGGTGAGAACAATTGAAATCTTCATTTCTGGTGTGCAAGCATGTTCACGGGGATTTAAGTTTTGCAAAACCATGAAGAGCACAAATAGGACTTGAGCACCAACAGATGAATGGACAGTTTTGATGGATTTAAGGTTGAACAATAATTAATAAACCTTTGCTCATTCAGCACAGGTTTCAATAAAAAAAAAGGTCTGAAAGCAGTGGCATGAAAAAAATTGACACTGAATGCGGAGCGTTTAACAAAGAATGGACAAGCACAATTTCTTTAAAATCTTCATTGGCAAAATGCCGATTCAGTTTCAAAGGAATATGATCTTAATTGGCATTTTGAGTCACACAAAGACTTGAGGAAACTGAAATTGCCAAGCTTGCTGAAAAAATCATATGGCTGGCTAACTTTTTTAAATTCAAAACAGTCGAAATTTTTGAAAATTGTAGAGGAGTTAATTTACTTCCTCCATTGTGGCCCACAGAGCATAGGCTTGCTTTTTAATTAAGGGCCGGCCTTGACCACTTTTGAGTTGGGCACCACTGGTTTAAGACGACAACAGGTTATTACAATAGTCACTATATTCCAATAGATGACGTCATTTGAAACGTAATTAGACGATCACCAATGACATTTTCGGGGGAAATTTATGCATTCCGTAGACTCGCACGTGTTATTTCCAGAGAGTTTCCCACATTTCCATAGTCAGGCTATACACGCAATTAACGAAGTGTGTTCTCCCGTTTTCATGCCTCCCCGGTCTCTCTCGCGGGCCGATTAAACGGGCTCTTTTCCTGCTGGCTCAATATGCGTTATACAGTCATCAAGAACGAGTCAACTGAGTATCGAAATGGACAGCAGGGCTGAATACCCACTGATTAAATTACCGTAGTTGAATGTGCTGTACCTAATACAGTATATACGGTGAGACACCTTCATGGACGTGTCACGATCGCTAACCTGCTGATGTCCATCACAGAACAGAAGAACGAATCAAGCTGTCTTTATATCCTGAGAATAATCAATCGTCTTACGACTTTTCAAGCAGATATAGGATGAATGCCAAAGGCCGGAAAAGGAATGAAACACCACGATGAACTGCATGGGAATTAAGCCAATCGTTTCGTCGAGATTAAGAAACGCGGGGGAAGAAAAAGTGGATATATATAAAGACGGATTCGAGGATAATTTCCGCTAGACAATTTTTCCGACTGACGATTACTATTCGGAGCATTTGAAGGATTTTCCTCGCAAGTATTCCATCAAGCAGCGGTCGACAGGAAAGGTCAATATACATCACACTGCTGACGACTAATTCCCCGGACACGAACGACGATACAACTGCTTGCTCGCGATGACGACTCAAATCGAGTCTGACAATGCAGATGCAGAGGCGTTCCACGATTTATCATGAGGAAATTCAAAGCCTGCGCGGTGTAAATCAAGGGCGGCCTGCTTTATTAAACACCCTGTGTGTGTGTGTGTGTGTGTGTGTCAGGTGTCATTTTCCTTTCCGACTTCCTGCTATACAAACGCGGAATTCGCCTTGATTAGTGATTCACTAAAAATAGTCTCTCGAAACGGATATTTACTGTACGCCGAACTGGTTCAATTAATGGGGAAAGTGGGAATCGGCGAGCAAAATGCCGTACCACGATTCCAAATGCTTATACAGTAATCAGAATGCACCATTTCTAATCAAGAGGGTTAGAAATGTAACATATCCTCTGTGGTGTCTTTTCATTTCCGTTATAACCATCCTGAAAATATGGTCGGAATCAATGAAGCACTTTATATGGAGGGGTAAACATGAAACGAAACAACAACAAAAAAGACTAAGACATCACATATGTCTTGCCAAATACAGCAGTATATAGTACAATGCTCAAAATGAAGAGTTAATTTTCAAGAAAAAAATGTAAGCTTATCACGAACAGGTAATTCGTACATTTTTTTTACAGGTTTGGTACGGTTTTGGGGGAATGATGAATATTGTCGGAAGCATTTAATTGTCAGATTTTCCAAAATTGATCCGAAAAAAACCGGAATGCAGTCAACCCGCGCTTGATTTTTCATTGAAAAAACCAAAGGTTGTCCCAGTTGGACGCGACCTGTGAAATTTTTGGAGTAGATGTGATTGAAAAAGAAGCATGACATGATGATCTAAGGTCTTGTGATTTTTTTCGGATTTTTAAAAATGTTTTCCAATTTTCTGCATGATAATATCTGAAACCTTTTCAGTTACAGCCAGGAGTCTCCGCCTGTGTTACAGGGGATACAATTTATCAAGCTAGATGATAATTGAAATTTTCTGTTTTAAATAATGTTTCTGGAATGCACATATAACTATGGGTGGAAAAAAAGTTTCCAACTGGCATGACAAAGTTTTCACTTGACCTCATGGAGTAAATTGAAAACTTCCTTTAGAGACAGAAAACTAATCCCAGATAGAACCTTGGAACATCACGATGGCACGGTTGGTTGAAAAACAAATAATTATTCACTATTCCGGAAGTTAGTGTCTGAGGTACAGTACGTAGAGGCGACCCTGTTGATTTATGGCAAAAGAAGAACCCAGTCCTCGTAATTCATGGTTCCAGGTTTTTTCATGGGTTTCTCCCGTTCGCGATCGTCGTTTTTAAAACTGCGAGAGATATAAAAGCCTTCGATTCTTTCCGCAACCGGCTGTATGCTTCAATGAATTAATCGCTCATCGGTTCGAAAATGGTCCTCAAACACTGATGAGGAGGGTATGTAAAATACATCGCGGACGTCCGTTCCTATTTACAGTACAGTAAAATATATTTTTTTTTTTACGGGATTTCGTTCAGAAAATCAGAACCGAGAATGTCCACTGTAATACTAAGCAGAGCATTACATTTTGTGTCTCTCATCGTTCATCTCTATACAGTATACGAAGTATACGACTCATTAACTGATGACGCAGATGTATAAAGTGAATGATACATTTGACTGTCCCTCATCGCGAATCTTCATCCACCTCTATCCTCCCCCGTATACAGTACTGCATCATGCCCGACAGACGTATATACGTACGGGTTCATCAACAGATGACCATACAGAAGACAAGTGCAGGTAAAATATAACCATTTGTCTTTTCGACTGCATATACACCACAGCAGTACAGTACAGTAAATGTTTGGTGCGCATGTCTGCTGATCTGGTCGTATATAGTACAGTACAGTACTGTACATGCATTACACACGCCGTGCAGTGTACTGTACTGCACTGTACATCGTCACACACACACACACACGCAGTGCAGTGTATTATACGGGATTGCACATGATGACGTACTTGTCGAAGCGAGCTGCTGGCAGTGCTGCAGGAGCTGTTGGAGGCGCTGGAGTTGGATGAGATCTTCTCTTCGAGCGAGAACCGGACTCTGGCCGGGGGATGGTTCACGTAGAGGCGAGAGTCGCCGCCGGCCAATGGCGGCGGCGGCGTGGACGCCCTCTTCTTGAAGCCGAACCGCTTGGCCTGAGCCGCCGCCGACTGCGACGCCGCCGTCGGCACGTCCAACGAGAACTGGCGCGACAGGGCGTAGCGGCGGTACAGCGAGATCCGCCGCGGGTTCGGGGCTCCCAACACCGGCGCAGCAATAACCCGCTTGTTGGTGTGTTGTTGTTGTTGCTGTTGCTGTTGCTCTCCAGGTCGCTCATCTTGTTGACCAGCAGTGACGACGAAAAAGCAACGGCCAGCTCACTACTGTCTCTTACTGCTGATGATGTTTCGTCTCTCTCCTCTTCTTCCTCCTCCTGCTGGTGCTTCGATGAGTCTGGCACTTGCTCGTCGAGGATCTTATTATTCCGGATCTCGTCGGCGAGTCGCTCGTTGACGAGCTCGAGGAACTTCAGTAGGACAGCCGAGGGATCATGGCGACTGTCTGCCTCGCTTCCCAGTCCCACGGCTCCGTTCAGGGCAATGTTGGCTCGCCTTTTTTTTTTCAATTCGTCTATATATTGTTCCCTTTGCCTTCGTCCGCGTATGGGTACAGTAGACGTATATATAGGTACCACCGCCGCCGAGGAGATTTCGATCAATCGAAATGAGCGAAACGCGCTAGGTATTCCGCGACGTCGTGAGGAAATCTCGAGGAAGCGGGAATCAGGGGCTTTCTCGACTATTCTCCTCCTGCGTGCTCGACACTTGATACGAGATCACTGTCGCCCGCGGATCTATCGCTGTCGAAAATATCCCAAGGCATGCAATCATATCGTCACGACGATATCGCGGAAAGGTAATGGAACACGTCAGCGGTATAAGGATGATATAAGAAGGACCGACGAGGGGGAAACACATGACGAGACAATATCGAAAGAAGAAGAAGAAGAAGAAGGGAAAAGTGCATTGGCACACATTAAGGGATTTTCGAATTGCACACTGATGGAAGCAGACACGTTTCAAGAAGATGGAACATATATCCCGCGCAAAGAAAAGAAAAAATGCAGCGTTTTTCAAAAAATTTAAAGCGCACTTTCTCATTAAAACACTCCAAGCACAGAGCATAATAGTCACCAAATTTCCGGAGCGATGCAGTGTGAACATTTTAGAACAAATTAGGGTTTTTAGTACAGTATGTCATTGCAAATTTCATCTGTTCGGTTAATTTTTCTTGTCTAAATCTCTCTTGTCTTCTGCCGCCGAGTGAAAATGTAGGGCATCACACGTGAAGCAAAGAGTGCAATATTATGCGCAGAACTTTCCATTTCGTTTTTTCTTGTGTCAGAAAAAGGCTTTACAAAATATACGAGTATCTTCTGAATATGGACATTTTCATTTTGTTTTGTCATTTAAAGCAGATTAGATCAGCGATAATATGCCAAGATGAAGAACAATGTACGATGAGTTCAATATTGGAAATTGATAAACTACACGTGCTGGCCATCGCACTCGAACGAATGAATTGTGTGTGACACAGAGCAGAAATACTGCAGTTCCTTTGGCAAGATCGCAGCGGCATTTGAGTTTGAGTATTGGAAGACGAATAAGGAAAAAGGCGATCGGCGGAGCGGGAACGACATCACCGCCACGCAAGTCGGGCTCCGCGGCAAAAAGAAGAAGGCGATAGAAGAGAGGGAGAGAAGAACCGGGCCGTTCGTTGCGTAGTGATGGGGCGATAAACAGAAGACGGAATATCTCAGTGAACTGAGAGGTTCAAAGGTGTTGTCTAGATAAAGCTTCTCTCATCAGCGGGGAAAACAAAAGGAAAACAAGCAGGTTAAAGTTACTCTGTAATGACTATTATACATTGCTTCCGTCTCAAAGTAAGATCGAGATGACAAAGTGGTTGGCGTAATACCTTCACTCCAAAAGCACGCCTATCTGCTCTCTCTCCTACTAAAATTAAACTTCCCTATATATATTAGTTAGTAATCTCTCCGCAACTTTAGGGATTATTGCTCGCGGAATTTCTCACGACTTTTCATCCCCAAGTTTCATAGTTGTTGTGTATAAAAAGGGCAGCATTCGCAACAATAATAAAAACAACGGCAGCAACACAATACAGTGCACGGAATTGTACCCCGATCCCTAATCAGCGTGCAAAACCTTTGCTAAAATGCAAAGGCCCCCGACAGTGAGTCTGCTGCTGCTGGAGGGAAGCGTGAGCGTCGCGTGCCAGTCATGTGCATTGCTTCATTTTTGCCAAAAAGAATTATGATGAAGACAAGGAGAAGAAAAACGAGGACGAGTTTGCCTTGCGTTATTTTTCCTCGGGCTTTTTTGCAAAGCACTCGAACTTTATCGCCTGAGACGGACAAAGGATCTCCTTTCATTGGCAAGTTCAAGCGCCGGCCGTCGGAGAGAGAGAGAGAGAAAGAGAGCTTTTTGGCAAACACGCCAATGATGCAATGCAAATGAGACGGGCAAAGTTCAACTCGGCATTCCTCCAACGTGTCTCTCTTTAGTCTTTCTCTTCAAACTTCCCACGTGAGGTTCTTCAACTCTGCCTAATCCTCAAATACCTTCTCTTTCCCTGGTTTTTTTTTTTTTTTTTTTTCTTTTCATTTTTAATATCGCGCTTGCGATTTCTTATCTCCGGTTTTTTTTTCTTTCGTTTTTGCTAACATCACAGCACACAGGTTCCGATGATTGAGCCCGTGTTTCTCATTTGGATCACGCATTGCNTGCAATGACTATATATGTAACGAAGGCAGAGTTTCATTCTAGCTCTACTGTTTCACCAACCGCATTATGGAAGTGAGGTTTTCGTGCGGATAGACGAGAGAGAGGATGATTTTAATTTGAAGGGATATATATAATCAATATACTGTCTCCGCAACTTTAGGGATTATTGCTCGCGGAATTTCTCACGACTCTTCATCCCCAAGTTTCATAATTATTGTGCTTAAAAAGGGCAGGATTCGTAACAATAACAAAAACAACGGCAGCAACACAATACAGTGCACGGAATTGTACCCCGATCCCTAATCAGCGTGCAAAACCTTTGCTAAAATGCAAACGCCCCCGACAGTGAGTCTGCTGCTGCTGGAGGGAAGCGTGAGCGTCGCGTGCCGGTCATGTGCTTTGCTTCATTTTTGCCAAAAAGAATTATGATGAAGACAAGGAGAAGAAAAACGAGGACGAGTTTGCCTTGCGTCATTTTTCCTCGGGCTTTTTTGCAAAGCACTCGAACTTTATCGCCTGAGACGGACAAAGGATCTCCTTTCATTGGCAAGTTCAAGCGCCGGCCGTCGGAGAGAGAGAGAAAAAAAGCTTTTTGGCAAACACGCCAATGATGCAATGCAAATGAGACGGGCAAAGTTCAACTCGGCATTCCTCCAACGTGTCTCTCTTTAGTGTTTCTCTTCAAACTTCCCACGTGAGGTTCTTCAACTCTGCCTAATCCTCAAATACCTTCTCTTTCCCTGGTTTTTTTTTCTTTTTCTTTTCATTTTTAATATCGCGCTTGCGATTTCTTATCTCCGGTTTTTTTTTCTTTCGTTTTTGCTAACATCACAGCACACAGGTTCCGATGATTGAGCCCGTGTTTCTCATTTGGATCACGCATTGCGAATTTCTGAATGAAATGTTCATGTAAATTCGGAAGGAATTCGATTGCCCGACCGAGTAACACTTTTTTCGTAGCCCGGGCAAGTTCAAAATTGCCCGAAGACTTTTTTGATTCCTCGAAAATCGGTTAAGACACACACAGCACGCGACGCGCAACAAGGCCAAGCTCGAATAATGAGGCAGCAGACCGTCCAGTTTTTAAAAATTATTTTACATTTTTGCATATTGCCTCATTAATTGGGAAACAGATAACGGAAAATTAACTTGATTCAACGCGACAAGAATGCATCACTAATGAACTGCCGTTATACAGTAGACGAGACAGACGAGACTGATGTGCTTTCGAACAAAGGAGTTGGCGGAGACCGAGAATAAAAATGCGAATAACTGTGATTTATTCATTTTGAGACTGCACTGTTTGGTGCATTGTTTCAACAAAAGCAAGGAATGGCTCAGATTGGAGGATCCACTGCTGCTGTTTTGGGGGCGCCACGAGAGTAACTTTTTCGGATCTTGAGGACACAGGACTATATACAAAATAAATGGGAGATATGGGAAAAGGGTTGTACTGCTGTGCAGTACATGAATTTCACGTCAAATTTCTTGTGACTCTCGCTCGTCTCTGATGATGCCGCCTCGCGAGGCGTCCGAGAAGGAATGAGGCCTGGGTTGCGGCGACGCGGGGAGTGTAATGGACAGAGGGACGCCGGAGCGACAAAGTCGAGGCGAGGCGCCGATTGCCCGTCGATCGGCGGCCCTCCTCGTTCCTCGCTAGACTCTGTCTCCGTCGCGTCGGCGAGAGAAACAGAGACACCGACACAAATCTGTCTCGAGCCGTCGACAGCAGCGTCACTTCCGGGACGACGAAAGAACAGCAGCATGAAGATAGTGTCGTCCCTGGGATAGGTGTGGGGTTGCCCCTGCTGGCCTTCGTCGTCGTCGACAAACGACGGCGTCCATTGCTCGGGTTCCAGATGACCTTTGCCAGAAGCAGCACCACCACAACCACCCATTGACCCCGTTATTTTTGTCTTTCTCCTGCTTCCTCTCCTCTCTCTCTGTTTGTGTCATCGGTTCCTCGTTGAGAAGGAGCCAATTAGGTGCTTTACAGCATCATTATATGTGTGCAGTCCCCGGTTCAGGAGTAGACTCGGAAGTTGTTACAGGACTTGAAAAATGCGTCCGCTTCAACGGTCCTCGGAAGAAAAAACCGAGGAGCCGTCTCTTTCGAGCTGTGTCCTATGCCCGTCAAGTGACATTGTAATAAGAAAGGGGGGGGGGGAGGAAGGAAAAACGAGACCGAGACGACGGAACAATAATCAATCAGACGGGACTTGATTGACGCATCAAATCATTTCCGGTTGTTGGGAAGATGAATCATCCGAATTTAGATCGTCAGGCGCGAAGAAGAAAAAAAAACAGTTGTTCCCAGGATTAATTGCGATGTATATATTCAGTACGATGAGCATCTGTACTGTGGTAGTACAGGTATTCGGGATACTTCTTCGATTATTTTAAAAAACCCGCATTTGTCATGTCCGTATTTATTCCTGTAAATAGACACTTGATTAGTGCATCGCCGATTCATTTCCGTATGCCAATTACGTCAACCGGTGAGAAGCACGTGAAATATCCCCACGACGAATAATCATTTCGTAAGTATATTCCCCGTACAAATCTGGATGAGGATGATGAATGTCCCATCAATTTTTGCACGACTTCCAGGGAAGACTTCGAGTCGATTCAACGTATTCCCCATACAGTATATGTCTTCGCAGAAAATTATTTCAGAACTGCAATATCTGCAAAATGTCTGCCATTGTTTTAAAGATAATTTTTGCTCCAGGAATTATATAGATACAGTAACAGGTCTCATATATCTGCTTACGTTTCTGACCCTTTTTTTTTATCAAACGGAACAAATTGAAAAAGAATACATACTTCGGAAATACAGTACTGTACAAGTTTTCTGAAACTTGAAGAATCCCGCTTTTACGCTTATATTTGGTTCGCGATTTAAATTTGAAACGTAATGATTCTTCGAGAAAAAGTACGAGTCTTCCCAAAATTTCAGCATAAGTTATACATGTGTGTTTGATTTTTGTTCAACGGAATGCATCTCGCAGAATCCATTTTCCCAACTTCCCCATCACTTCAAAAGGCAGCATGCATTCGACTCGATTTCGAATGGGTGCACCAGAAATCAAAGCAAAGCAGGATTAGGGACGATTTTGCGGCAGTTTGATTAAATATTTCCGAATGAGGAAGTAATTTTGATCAGTTTTGTTTTTCTCGACAAAATCTGCAGCGCGAATTGCGGGTCATACCAAATAATCAGGCGCAGCAGCATCTTCTTTGTAAAAAAAAAAATGAAAAATGGCAAACTTTCTGCATCGGAAATGTGGGCAAAAAACATGTGGTTCATGGTTCTTTGTTTGGAGAGGTAATATGAAGCTGATTCAACGATTTTGAAGAAACTCTCGAAATAACCCGAGAGAAATTCATCGCCTCAAGTTTTCTCCCAGAGGAAAACTCCTCAGTCTGGATCATATATAGTGCATGATTCTCCTTGAAGAAACATTTGCAAAGGAATGTCAAAGACCTTGGAATTACCTCGCTGTGAATCGCAACGGCTTCTGGAGAATTACTCGGTTTCATTCATTAATTTCTACATAATCTAGCTAGGGTGTTCGAGGAAACGATTTCCGGGAAAACGAAGATAATGGCCGTCAAACACGAATAACCGACGTATTTTTAACTTTCAAAGTCCCAATTAAAAGTTCGGGGACACGGCTCGGAAGCTTTCTATAAACTCCTATATACGACGTCTACCGTCCGAAGTTGTTTTTAGTCACAGATCACAGGAACTTGGGAGGCTTTAGACGAAATGAATCAACCGCTTTTTAGGCAGAATCATTCCGGGGGAATTTGAGATTATCCTCTTCTTTTATATCATCTTTAAGGGGAGGAATTAAAAACCTGTCTAATGCTGCTCCAGAATGCCTCATTTACTCATCGGGCCGGGTTTTCCTCTGTCTTTAGGCCCTCCTAAAACTTTTGAGTTTTTCAATGACTGGAATATTACTCAGGAAAAAAAAACCCGCTGTCAATTGATCTAGGTATTCCATTTGATGTACAAATTTAGAATCAGAGCTTCTTGATGAGAAGTAATACAGATAAGGTTGTGGAGAGAATAATCCACTCAGAAAAACCCAGGGAAGGATTTTCCTCATCCTCTCCTATACCTTAAATTTTCATTTTATAGCAGTTTTCACAAAATGTCCATCAAGAGAAATCACAGCTCTCTTTTTATTCCTGCAGCTTCATCCTTCCATGTTTCATATACTCTACATACTGCATCTTTGCTACTGGTTGGAACTGGATTTGAAGCAAATGTATTGTCTTATTCCTCATTTGGATACCGATTTCAATTCGCATTGTCAATTGTGTCATTTGTTTGCCCTCAAGTTACATACAATTGTTTTGAAAATTAAATATGAACATACAGTGTATTGAAGACGTCTTGCTCCTTGAACACAGCGTGTGTTCTTTGCCTCAAACCAGTTCTTCACCATGTTTTTATCCCCCGCACCTTCATCATCAGTTCTTTTGTTGGCATCTATTACTGCACAGCAGCAACAAGAAATCCTCAGCAAACGAGTGCACATTTGTAAACGCAGAATCCTGGCGTCTGAACCAGAAGGTCTCAATGAAAACAAATTTTTACATGCTAGCGGCGGCTTCAGTTCTCGGGAATCAGCGGGTCTTCCAAAATATTTCCTGCTCGGGTTCCAAAGAACAAGTCGGTCATTTATTTACTCGAAACAAAAAAGCAGCAGCAGCGAGGGAGTAGTAAATTTGGTGACTCTTAAAAAAAATGACGTAATGAAGCCGTGTTCGGGGAATTTCTTGTTCCGAGGCAAGAATATTTTTGGAGTTGTCGTTATGTGTATAGCGGGGAGGTTGAGGTCGTCGAGTCCCGTGATCCCCGAGCCAGCAATTACCATCCACGAACGCGTTTTTGTTTTGGAAACATGCGACCATTTCGTGGCACCATCTTCCACAAGCCTTCCGCGTTTCTTTCGTCGTTAGCAGACGCTCAAGGAATCGAGTGGGTCTTTATTATGTATGTCCTGCGTGGTTTTCAGATGCCGCTGACGTTCGTTCGTGTCAGCAGGGAAACGAGCGAAAAACTGTAGCCAACTGACTACCAACCAACTGTAGCCAACTGACTACCAACTACTAACTAACTAACCAAAACAGCAGTAGTGGAAGCTGTATACTGGAAGTGAAGGGGCTAGCGCCTTTTGACCAGCAGAGGCCTGATGCTGAGCAAGAATCCCTGGAATCTGATACCCAGTAGCTCTAGCCCAAACTACAGGAAGAACAATGTGTCAACTCAACTGAGAGAAAATAACCCCGGTTTTTTTTCTTTTTCTTGTTAAACTTCATTCACAGTTCAATGATCTAGTGTGAGTTTCTCCGACGAGGGATCTAGAGCATGTTCCAAGAATACCGCGAGTAATTTATTATCAAGTCCGCCATTTTCATTAATAGCCGCCTTCGCAGTCGCCACTTACTGCTGGGATGAAAATGTGGTGTTGAAGGAAACAGAGGAATCACCATGCTTGGAATTAGTGTCCCGTCGATTTCAATGAATAATTCTCATAGAGAAGCTGAGTTAAACCTATGAAAAACTGCGAGCTGGGCGACTCAACTTTCGAGTGAAGAGCAGAAAGCTGCAAGAGTAACTTTCGCAATACATTTTTCTTTTGATGTCAAATCAACTGGGCTGCATTCGTTTTTCCTGTGCTAATGAATTTTGTTTTTCAGCAATATTCCTTTTCAGTTCAAACAAATTTTATTTCAATTTCAAGCCCTAAACCATGTGTACACTGTTCAGGTGGTACCTTGCAATTTTACCGCCTGCAATTTTACCAATTAACCCACAATTTGATGGTCACATTTGCTGGAAGGTCAACTCTCAATTTGACCTGTGGAGAGACATGAAGCATCAAATGCATTGTAAAAAAACATGCCATTTGACATTGTCTCACGATTTGACTGCTTTATTGCAATTTTACCCTAGTCCAGCAATGGATTAGGGTTGAATTGCAAGGTACCACCTGTATTTGTCTTATAAGCAGAATAGGCGAGAAAACATCATCCTACCTATAAACTCAACGCTCAAATTCACAATGCTATCGCGAGGAAATTCCAATTCTTTACATTGATATACCGAGTACAGTAAAGGGCATGAGATCATGTGATAGTAAGACTAGCCTATAGGTATGACATTTTCCGCGTGTTCTTTTGGGAAGGTTAAAAATGCTCGAGTACAGTAACGATTTTCCTAGTTCGGTGTGCTTTCGAATTACAGTTTAATATTTGGCTATTGTATTTTTAAGGCTGCTCCGATCAAAATTATGAAGTACGGAACTTACTTTCATTACGAGTGACACCGAAATCTTCCTTGAATTTTGGAACACACTTCAATGATGTTGAAGTCATCAACGCAATTCACATGTGTGTATTTTTTATTTTTTTTACATTTTGCTTAGGTGGAAAGTTTGTTTTACTTTCTTCTCGAGTCAGAACCAAATTTTTTTCTCAAAGAATTCCTCAAATAATGTCATACATTTTTGTGGAATTATGCAAGAACCCCATCTTTTAAATAAAAGTGAGCAAGTCTTCGGTGTCACGAGAAAGAATCTGAAGGGAGGGACATAATTTTCTAATGATTTCAATCCAGATTGCCAAGTGAAAAAAGTAAATGCAGTATAAGCAGCCTTGGAAAAGAGCATTTCATATTTCCTCCGGTTCGAAATTTGTTTGCCGGAAGTCAGGAATAAAAGTAGCCCGATTATCAGCGTCCTTCACGAGACTCTGATCACTCGCTCTTTTTCTTTTCTTTTTTTTTCGGAGGCATTTTGTATTGTCTTCAAAACAATACGAAAGGACCCGGCCATGTTTCCTCCTTCCGCCAAAACTAAGTTGTCGCGAACTAAAATTATAAACAATTGAATTTTGAAGATACTGTACAATATATGAGACCTATTGCATTCAAAATAAGTAAAGTTGCATTGTCTTTCCGTTTCACCCGCGATAATCAAAAAACATTCGGCGCTTAAATGTGGGACAAAAGATCTTCTACGTGGTTTGATGCATTATGCTGAATTTGTGTTCAGGTCATATTTACGTTTGTTTCTAAATTATATACTCCATGCCTCGAAAGAACGTTACAAGAGAAATATTCGAGGTTGAACTGAACAAACCATGTTTGGAAGAAATACTCTCCACGTCCACATTTTTCTCTCGAGGTTTCGCAGAGTTAGCATGGAGAAAAAGTGCCCCCTTTTCGTAGCTTAAGGAGTAAAAACAAAACAGTCAATACAACATACAGTAGTTTCAACAATTCCCGAAAGTTTATCTCATTTTATTTTTTACATCGCGGAGAAGGCAAAAAGAAACATGTTGATGACACTGGATCGGTGCAGCTTTCATTTTGGATGGAACATCATGGATTCGGATGGATTATTCCTTCCTGGAACATTTCGGTGGAACAGCCTTTTGTGCTTCATACTCTACATCCGACACATCAAATGTTGGGCATAAGCCATTTTCAGATTTTTTTGTGGGGATTATCATCGCCAGCAATGTCATTTTCCAAATACTATGCTGATCCCATTTTCTCTTCGCCAGCCTGTCAAATTTGTCGTCTTTTGACTCATCATTTCGTCAGAGTAACAAAAACAAATCAAAACACTTGATGGCCCATTTCATCCGTTTGTAATTATAATCGGTGGAAAAGCCTCGTATTTACAAGCCCCTTTCTACCCCCCCCCCCCCCTCACAAACATTTTTGATGACAAGACAATTTCGCAAATTCGACGTTGATTCTCAAATCCGGGTTGAATGCATGGATGGGCAGAAATTAAAAGTTATATTGTCGGTGTACTCTACTAGTTTGGCCCGATCAAATTCGGTTGCGTTCCCGACCTTGGATAGACGTCATGTTGACCAGGGTGGCATTCATGTACAGTACCGCAAAGCATCTACAGTATAAAACCTAACAGTTTTTTGTTGGTTTTTTTGTTTTGTTTTTTGTTTTGTTTTGTTAGCGGAACCAAAGGAGCGGTAATGATATGCGTAGGAGTGTAAAATGCGGAAGCAATGCAATCTATAACTCCTTGCACGACGGAATAATTAGCCAACGCGGACGAAGAACAAATAAACAGCAACTTCAGCAGACTCTGCAGGTGGAATGCCAATCGGAAAGGGCGAATGAATCCTGAGAATTTATCGGGAATCTTCAATCAGAAATTGTATGCATGTGTGAAGAGAAAAGTGGATCTTAAGTGTGCCTCATATGAATTTGTTGCATTGAAGACGGTTGATATACCAAATTCAAGTTTGTAATTTCGAGTTTTTCTCGTGTAACCTTGAAAGATGCACCGTGGGACCTCTGTCCAATAGTGTTGCGCATAAATTTGCACCTAGTACGTATATCAATGGAGTCGAGTGTGGTCAAAGGCCTATACATCAGTGCATACGACACACACGAAGTTTCATTAAGCAACGACCTCAAAAATACATCACAGGAAACCAGCTTCAAGGGAATTCCAAGTTCGCATATGAAAATCGCAAAAGATGTCGTGGCTCACAAAGTAAGATGAGACAGACGACGAATGTTGTGAAGATGTCCTCGTCTGACTTAATAACGGCAAATACGCACCACAAACAATTAACGTCGACGTCTCAGAGCAAAGGGTATCTATTGCTATTACTTTCAATGCCCGAAACTTTTCAAAAGTAGAAAAATTTTAGAATACTGCTCCTTCGTTGTATTCTCTACATCAGGAAACATTGCTTCAGTTTTTAGTTCACTACAGTATCTGTATTTTAATTCTGACACAACTTTTACGAGCTCAATCCGTCGTATAGAAGTTCAAGAAAATTCGAATCATTCACAAAATCCAAATTTCGTTACTTCTATATGCATCAACATGTTCAACTTAGACCTTATTGTGAAAGTGCAGTACTTCCCACCAACTGACACTGTATAACGGGAAGCTTGAACATTGAGAACAATTAAAGAAAAATTCATACTCGAAGGTAAAAGCTTTATATAACAAGAAAAACTCCCGAACCTGTTGATCCAGAAAATGATTGCATAAAATTCCAGAGGAGAAGAATTGACTCCTTACGAACTTGCTCACATCAGCAGCATAGATTTGAATGATGAAATGCATGATCAGTACTCGTTTGTTTCGTTTCAACTTCACACGAAGCTCATCAATCGACTTCGATAAATTGAAATGAACTAATAGTAGGGATGTAAAAATCCACATCGGGTAAAACAGTTAATTGCAATGCAGAATTTTCCATCAGCCAAAGCTTCGTTCTAACAACAACCGCAAAAAAAAACACTCGAATCAACATAACTGGCATGACCTAACAGAACACGGACACGCAAGAATCACAATAAGTCCTTCGGAATTCTTCATAATTGCATCGATAACATCAAGTACCATATATAAACTTGTATATTACTCACGATGAGGTGTCTAACAAACATTGCAACGACAAACTGCAGTACAGTATTATTGACTCGAAAAAAAATGTATTGTTGAAAAATAAATTTCAGACATGTCAAAAATGGCTGATAAATCCAGCCATTTTGACTTATTTCTGTGAATTTTTTTTTCTTGGCAAAAGCTACTTTCTCAGCTTTTTACTGTAAGATAAGGGTGCCAATTTCGCAGATTTTGGTGTAGACCCCAGCTCCTCCTTTGGAATTCTTGAAATCATACAAGACAATAATATCTAGGGTTGCCTTCAGGTCTTCCAAGATAATGCAGCCATTTTCATCATCAGCCGCCACATTATCATCCCGAAAGGCGGCTGCATGTCGATGAAAATGGCGGAATCGCCTTATATTGGAAGACCTGCTTGGGGGCAGCCCTTCGATTCGATGCGCCATGTCCATTTCAAAAATTCTGAAGGTGAGAGCTGGGGTCCGAAAAAAGTCTGCGACAAGTGTGGTTCATCTTTTGAGTGAAAAGCTGCCATCAGAGGGACTTTTACATTTTACAACACCAACAAAATAAAAAATAAAATGCGGCCAACAGACTGAATTTGGCTTATTGTGTCCAAGCATGTTTATTCTATACAGGATAATCATTTTTTGTTCAGCTCAATCCCTTGCCGTTTCCATAGTTCTATTCCCAAAACATTTGTTGGGCCCGTCGTATCGAATGGAAACTCCCTCAGCATGCATTCCTCGATGATTGCATCGCGACGCATTATTGTGACAGAGTATACAACATAGAAAAGCACGTTTTCTCTCATTTTGAGTGATTCTGTTACGGAATGGCGTGGTCTAAGTTGTCTAACAGTATTATTCTGACGAGCCAAAGCAGAACAGCTGTTCGTGAACTCTGACTGAAGCAAACAGCTTCAGTCAGAAAATGAATGAGTGAATACAGTACGTTACTTTACTTGAATCCGCATGTAAGGCCAATTCAGACATGATAGATTTGGCACAAAAGTACTGTACTGCTTGAGGAGAACGTTTTCCAGCGATTCCTACTTTTCGGATGATCAGGGACTTGATTCCCTCCATTTGGAATAAAAATCAACATGCTAGCACTATAGCTATCTTAGGATTCGAAATTCTCCTGGGGAATATCTGTGAAACGCGGAGTTGCATTCAGATGAAAAGGAAAAGATCTTTCATAATGTACTATACAACTCCAGAGACAAACGTGAATGCAATGTACATATTTCAAGGCTCTCGCCCATCAACTTGTCTTCTTTATGGTGTACGTCATGCCTAGAATTGAAACGGTTTCGTTAATTTCCCTTATTGCCTCGATGTGCCACTTTGATGATGCAGCTTCTTCTTATTAAACAAGTAGTGCGATGCGCAACAAACTGGGCAACTCCATCGTCGCATAACATATACAATAATTGCAGCACAATACTGATGGACAATATACAGGCTGAAATCCATCGCCTCAGTCGGGGAAGTTGGCTCCAATAAGTTCGGCAACTTGATCCCATCAAAACCCCTGGACTAACAAGACTTATGCCCTCAGTTTTATCACACGCACATTTCCTTGTTATGTCCTCGCGCCGGGGCACAATAAAGACACTTTGAGCTTCCTGGTTTGTAGGAAAAGTCTTTAACCCTCGAGGAAACTTGTGATTTAATGAATAAAACCTTAAGCTACTGCATCTGGAAAATCACTAGTTTCGAGTCACCGAGTTAGCCGTACTGCATTTTCCTCGACAGCACGCATATTCTGACGGGACATGTTTTCTTCTCCAGTTTTTTTTTTTATTTATTTTTTTATTCCAAAGAGGCATTCTTTATTCCAATTAAACTCGAATTGCGGTGCCTACAAAATAGATTGGTTAGGTTCATTGGGAACATTCGAATCATTATCTGGCATGTTTTCAGTAACAAGCTACAGTACTACAAATCTATATGCAGCAAAATACCCCGAGAAAGTCTTTACACTGACATCGCAAAAGGGTCTGAATCTCAAAGTACACAATTCAGAGCATAAAATGAGGAGTCCACTAAAATTGCAGGAAGAAAGTAGGCAGAAAAAACTCCACGGAAGAAGTACACGGGATATTGTACATTAACTCTGATTCAAAAACAGAATCAGAAGGACAAGTGCCATTTTTTGGCTCCAAATTCAAAATTACAGTTCATCAGACAGTTATCCCAAGCTATCAAGAGAATTATCTAAAGACACTTTCAATCTAGGAAAAACGTCTCCTTCCAAAGATCAATTAATCTAAAGAATGTAAACTCTTTGAGGATAAACTTTTAACAAGAAGATTTAGTTCTTATGGCCAGGGTTGAAATGAAACACAACTTCTTGATTTAGAGTAGCAATATGTATATTCTGTGCAACATCAGCTAATGCCAGACCTACAATGAATACCTGTACATAACCATGCAGACCCTTACATACATTCGATAAGAACCAGATGCAACTGCACAACCAAGACTGGGACACCACAAGAGGGGGGGGGGGCAAGGGAAATGACTTCAACCTAGACATAATGACCTTGTCTGCTTTGGAGCAGTAAGTTGCTAGGCAAAGCTTGCTTGACATTTTGGAACATGATGTAAAAAGGAGGGCAGTATTGTCCATACATTGTAGGTTATGAAACAATTTGGTTACAAGACACTAATCACATACTGTAACTGCACCTTCTGTTGACAATGTCAAGTGAATCAGGAGGCAAAAATTTCACAGCAAGCCTGCTTACACTTCTGAGCGTTTTCCCCTATACTGTATATGAATGGGTCTCTCTTAATTTTCCCATTTTTTAAAAAACTCAATATCAGACACGTGTTGATTACATGTGAAACCTGACAATGTATAATCTATAATCAGATGATAAGTTGTGAATTATTCATAATTCTTGAAAAGTAACAGTATTTTCAGAATCACACACACCCACACCTCTATTGTTTCCAAAAGAAGGATTAAGAAGGATTATTTCTCGAAAATTATCCTTGGTGAGATTTTTAGGCCGCAGGATTATTATCCATTAGCGGGGACGTTTTCTTGGATTTTGAACTCTCACCCGTATATGCGCCAAGTTTCAAAATAAATTAAAATAGAATACTGTATTCCTTTTACTAAGGCAACTGTACATTTACTATTCCTTTCATCATTTTATTTAATTGAGTGTAGATTTTCTTTCATACTTCAGTTTATACTTGTGAAATTATATATTGTAAATGTTCATCCATGATCAATCACACCCCCACCACATTTTTCATTCATCTCGCATATTTCAACCCCGCCCAGCGTGTATTTTCCTTCTTCCTGTCTTTGTAGCGGAATTTTGCGTCCCTTGCCTACTGCGGCATTGTAGTAGCCATACAAGTATCAACAATAAATATTGCATGTTTGTATTTATTGTTATTATTCCTTTCCTTGTTTTATTTAATTCACTTGAGATTCTCTTTCAAACTTGAGTCATACTTGTGAGATTTACAAATAAATGTTCATCCCCGGATGCAACAAAAAATAAAATGACTAAATAAAAAAGAAGGAAAAATGAATAAAAAATTAAATGTAAATAACCTGTGCTGTTTACACAACTGGTCCAATGCCGCAGTTGGCAAGGGACACAAAATTCCGTATAACAACCACAAAAGTTTGTGCTCTGAGCCTGGAAATATTCAGGATGAACAAAAATACACACTTGTGGTTTGAAATTATTCCAGATGCATGAAAAATGTGGTGTGCAGTTTGAATGATCATGGGTCATGAATGAACATTTATTTGTGAATATGACTACATCAATGCCGGGTAAGCAAGAGACACAAATTTCTGCAGCAATTGCAACATTGTGTTGGTGTTACCAGCCAAAATTTGGTGTCCCCAAAATATTCAGGAGTTCTGAAAATAGTGGCCCAGGTGTAAAGGGCCCCTCAGAATGAATTCTAAGAAATCCACCTCTTCTTACCCCAGGCTGAGGGTAATCCCCCTTTCTTCTTTTTTTTTTATGTGTAATCCTCTTATTGGAAACTAGAGAAGCGTGGACTCCGGCGGCGTGTATGGAAGATCCGTCCCAGGCGCATTCCATCCCAAACGGTAAGCCTTTTAATCCCCTTTGTTGTTATTGGGGTGGCGCGCCACCCAAACTGACCAGCTTAATTCTTTTGTGATTTCTTGGAACAGGTGGAAGCTTTACATGCGATTTGGCGCAATACGAAATTTTGAAACTCTTTAATTTAAAAAAATTGTTTTCCCTCTCTAAAAACCAAAGAAAATGATACCAAATAATATATGTTTTGAAAATTTTATAGGAATCAGAATACAAAAAAACCAAAATCCCTGACCACACAGGGTATGTTTTTTGTGATTTCTTGAAACAGGAGGCAGCTTTCCATGAATTTTGGCGCCATGTGAATTTTTGAAACTTATTGAATTTTTAAAATTGTTTTCCCTCTCAATAAAACAAACGAAATGATACATAATAACCAAGGTTTTGAAAAATTAATGTGAGGCACCAAAGAAATATGAAGACATTGCTGCTGTAGGAAGGGCTTCAACAAGAAAATAGATAGGGCAGTGGAATGTCATTTTCAGATGCTAAATTAGTGTTTACACATTATTGTTGCAGATAAATAAATGCTAGAGGTTGAGTGAAAAGTGACTTGAACAGAGGAGAAAAATGTTGGCTTCAGCGTTAGGGCTATTACGTTCAAGTTGAATTTTCCTTTTCAAGGCAGTTTCTGAACAGGGTATGCTAGTAAAATGTGGAAGCCTTAAAGTCATGCAAAAAATTGTTTATCTCTCCAAACAAGCATCATGTACAGTGTCAAAGAATTATATAGGTGCAATTATATAGGTACACAGGTGGACAGTAACCTTCAATTTGAATGATAACACTGCAGGAAAAATCAGGTTTTGGTGGGCCTGGTTTGTAAATGAGAAAAGGCACCAGACTGTAGTTGCTGTCTTGCTGCTCCAATTTCTGCAGAGGACCTGTGCATGATTGTTTTGTAAAGCATCTTGTTTGTTCATAGGTTACAGTTTTATTGCAAAGTGTACTACCATTTTTTAAACTGTATGAGTGGGGTATATAATTAAAATTAGGAATAGTCAAAGTCATATCAGTAAGTACAGTATTTAAATTTTAGCATCTGACAATAAAATTCCATGTTCTGTTTGTGCACCCTCTTCAGAAACTGCCTTGAAAATGGGGAAAACTGCAACTTGAACTCAATAGCTCTAAAGCTGGAGCCAACATTTTTCTCCAGCATTTATTCATCTGCAACAGAAATGTGTAAACACTAATTTAGCATCTGAAAATGACATTCCACTGCCCTATCTATTTTCTTGTTGAAGCCCTTCCTACAGCAGCAATGTCTTCATATTTCTTTGGTGCCTCACATTAATTTTTCAAAACTTTGGTTATTTTGTATCATTTCGTTTGTTTTATTGAGAGGGAAAACAATTTTAAAAATTCAATAAGTTTCAAAAATTCACATGGCGCCAAAATTCATGGAAAGCTGCCTCCTGTTTCAAGAAATCACAAAAAACATACCCTGTGTGGTCAGGGATTTTGGTTTTTTTTGTATTCTGATTCCTATAAAATTTTCAAAACATATATTATTTGGTATCATTTTCTTTGGTTTTTAGAGAGGGAAAACAATTTTTTTAAATTAAAGAGTTTCAAAATTTTGTATTGCGCCAAATCGCATGTAAAGCTTACACCTGTTCCAAGAAATCACAAAAGAATTAAGCTGTTCAGTTTGGGTGGCGCGCCAACCCAACAACAAAGGGGATTAAAGGGCTTACCGTTTGGGACGGAATGCGCCTGGGACGGATCTTTCGGTAGTCAGAAGATCGGGCCCAAGTATTTTTGGGCCCGATTAGGCTGCGTCTTAATCCCCATTGTATTCCCGCCGGCGGGTCAACAGGTAAGCTGTGACAGAATGGCTTAAGCCTTTTGTTATTTGGCAAAATTTGTGACTGCTTTCCATGCATTTTGGAATAAGAGAGAAATTTAAAACTCTCCAATTTTTTAAAATTGGTTTTCCTCTAAAAAAGCATGAAGAGAATGATACCAAATAACCTAGTTTCAAGATTATTTTTATTTTTAAAAAATAAGACAAAGAATTGGAACTTAGAAAATAAAAAAAATTGCTGCTAGGACTCTGGCCTTAGCATTGATTGGGCATTTTAGAAATTTTGCATTNATAGAAAACATAACCTGGGTGGTCAGGGTTTTTTTCTGCTTCCTATAACATTTTCGAAGCATATGTTATTTGGTATCGTTTTCTTCCTTTTTTTGAGAGGGAACACAATTTAAAAATTTTAAAGAAATTCAAAAATTCATATGGCGCCAAAAGTCAGGGAAAGCTGCCGCGGGTTCCAAGAAATCACAAAAGAATTAAGCCACCCCAACGACAAAGGGGATTAAAGGGCTTACCGTTTGGGACGGAATGCGCTTGGGACGGATCTTCCGTACGCGCTACCGGGTGGTCACCCCGAGATAAAAGTCCTAATGGGATTCATTCATTATTTTTTAAACACGCTCAAATGGCAAGGATCCAGCAGGCTTTTTCTAGCCAGAAACTAATAATATCCTTCTCTTTTGCGCGACAGGAGTCATGGCTATTTCACGTGAGCACAGTAGTGAAGTACAACGAAAACTGTATTGAATTAGATAGATTTCCGAAAAATACTGTATTCCACTTATATTGCTGTTCCCTTTATTTCAGGAGAAAACTTGGGATAGACTTAGTAAAAACTTTTTTTAAGCATTATGGTATAAACCAATGATGAGGCAGCAATGCCTATATGAAAATGTACAAAGCTGGGCTTGAAGAAAGGTTTCTCAGAATTAATGAAAACGTGACATAAGTTGATTCAGCTGGTGAAAATTTGTTTGCTGAAGCGCAATTATGAGAAAAGCCAACCTTCACTTTGAATTACATAATTTCAACTACAGTACTGACGCTGTATATCCCTTCTCACTGAAATTTCAAATAACAATGACAGACTTCATTACAAGTGTTGGTATACACTTGCCGGTATTATATGTGGAGTAAGATGGTTTCATCACTGGGATAGAGTATTTCAAGGACACGCCACCAAATCGATCATCAATGCATCAATTAAAGCAACCCGGGTTCATCAAGTATCGCATCCATTCCCTGATGATCCGGTTCACGCCGAATTAAACGTGGCGTAATTAGGACTCGACGGGGACTCGGTGTGCGTCAGAGCTGTAAAAAGGACTCTCACTTACAATGTTACGTTGCCTTATCTTTAAAAATAGGCTTTTGAACCCTTTTCGATAGAGGGTCCTTCAGCGAAGGACTTCAGCTATGCCGGCCGTATATACAAAGGAATATTGGACACTGTTTATTTGTACATCTGCAGTAAAGTGCGTGGGATGGATGGTAATCAGACCCGCTGTTATTATACCATCCTGGGAGGCGGATCTGATGCGAGTATTACAGTATATGGAGTCTGGACTTTTTTCACCCCATTATTAACGATCGAGATCCCATGCAGGCCTTTTGTTGATAGGAACGGATTCTATCTCTGGGATCATTCGGTCACGAGATAACCTACACAGTACTAATTGAAACAATTTGAAAGTCCAGAGCTAAGAATAGACTTCAATACCCAATAACCCCGGGAACAAGGCTGATCTCGGAAGTTTGGTGAGCAAGTCCATGTTGATGGAATAAGTTATGCAGTAATTTCAAAACAAAACAAAACACAGGTTTTCTCGCATTCCCGGCTCGAGCATGACTAACGGGGCTGGTTTTGGATGGATAATCCTGGAGATTTTCCATGGTGGAAAGGAATAATAATAGTTCTCCAGTGAGTATAGCAGCTTTTCAATGAGAAGTGGCCTATAGGTGCTCTTCTCCTGAATCTTACTTTCATCATTTTCTGGTCGGTTTCAGGGGACAGCAAAAACTATTGGCGGAGAAGAAAGAAATAGATTGAGGATGAAAAATTCCATGTGTGTGATACAACCTTGCCAATAAAATGTATATATTTTTTTTCTGTGATGAAGTAGCTGAGCACCATGAGATGTTCACAACCTTATACGGGCATTTCATGATTTGTCAATCCGCGCTCGGATCATGAAATATTAAAAAAAAGATAAAAATAATATAAATGTCTGCAATTAAGTAGAGACATTGAGCAGAGGTTTATTCCCATTTGAGCCGGAAAAAATGGTTCAAATCTCATAGTTTCAACGCCAGGTACAGTCAAACTACAATTCCGTGTCATAAGTTGTCCTCTGGCTCATTTGTGAAAGTATAAGCGAGGTTCGCACCAACCAGGGATAGTATCGTATGAAATGAAAGTTTATAGTTTGAAAAATTTTGATGAAGACACAATGAGCTAGTTTGCAGAATTTTTAGGCCACTAAAAAGTCTCTTGAATATAAGAGAAAACTGCAAAGAATAATGTGAGGCTCAAACGCACTGTTTTCATAATTCATTCCGAGTTATTTGATAATAATTAGGGCATTTTAGAATTTTGAACACATTTTGTCAAGTAAAAGACCAAAGTTGTTTCTTAAATTAGTGTTGGAGTACCAAACTTTCACTGAAAACACACAACTCCTACATCATGTAAAATTATTTTCAATTGGTGGAGAGGGAAAAAACCCCCCTTTATACAGAGTTTCCGCTCTTCTCTCTGGAGAACATTCAAAAATGCTTCCAGTGACACAGAAAGTCAAAAATAGGATATTCAACAATTCAATTTTGAGCATGGGCATGTCATGATTCTCATTAGTAATAACCTATAATGATATACCCTTGAGAAAAAGTTGTTGATTTCTTAGATTTTCTGGGCCCATTCTTCACTCAGGATCAGGCATTATTCATTGCACTCATTGAGTTAATGGCACTAAATTCTGATTGGAAGGAGATTTGTTGAAGGGAAATTTGTGGCCAGGATGACACTAAATCCGGGTTTGACTGCATTTTGAAACCAACTCAAAACTGAGTGCTTGCGTTATTGACAGAAACACTGTACCAAGAAAACATTTGAAAATACATGACAGGCAGAATACACTGCGTGTCTAAGATTTCATTATTTTGATTCATCGGCGGCAAAATAATGCATTCAGGGTGGTCACAAGTTCCTCATCAATATATCCTCTCTCAAGGTACAGTCAAACCCCATTAAACCACCCCCCCCCCCCTCAATAAACTGCCACCCTCACTCAATGCCAAAATTTCATCTGAAACAAATTGGCCTAATACTAAATGGATGGGTAAACCTCAATAGACCGCCATGCGCCATCTGCCAAGGTTTTTCTTATAACAAATCGCCTACAGCCCTTAATTTTCCCCTCTATAAACTGCCAATGATTTCTCCCAGCAAAATCATTCAAAGCCAGTCCAACTGACCACCAGTTTGACCAACAAAACTATTGCACAGTATTCACAGCAGAATTGCACAAGATAATATTTGTCTGGTCCTCAGACCCTGCATTTTTTTCATCACCAGCTGCTGGATAAAATAGCTGTGTCCTTCTTTAGATAAATGTTGACCCTAAAATGTTCAACTTCCTCAATTTACATACATTTACTGGTCTTCATGAAAAATGGTTGCCCTGACAAAAAGAGATCTACAGTCACACTCAGTTAAACTGCCCCCGGATAAACCGCCACCCTCACCTCCCACCATATTTTTACCCCAAACAAATCTCCCCAGTGTTAAAAGGATGGGGAAACCTTGATAGACCTCCATCTGCCATCCGCCAACAATTTTCTGGCCACAAATAGGCACTTGCCCTTGTTTTTTTACCCCTTTAAACCACCAATTTGGAGAGAGATTCAATTTTAAAATTTGAACAGATGAATGCAATGGCTGAAAAATCATATACAAATGTATGCAATAATTGCCACAAAATCAAACAAGAACACTAATGAAAATGCACAAGAAGTCATATGTTAATGTAAAGGTATTCTTCTTATATACATCAGGCTTTTTCTTAATTTTTTTCATCTTGTAGTAATTTTTTAGTGAACCACTACCCTCCATAGACTCTACCCTTGTTAAACCGCCAAAATCTTGCTGCACAGATGTAGGTGGTTTACCAGGGTTTGACTATTATGCTATAGAAAGGTATAAAAGCATGGGACAATTTAAAACCCCCCTCACACAAAGGCCAAGCTAGTCCACAGTGTGACTGGAGCAGACAAACACAGCAGCGCATCAATTTTTTGCTTGTGACAGCTGCTAAATGAAACAGATCTCTGAAAATGAGTACTCAGATGGAACTGTTTTTCTTATCAATGGGTGCGTTTTTTTCCTTTTTTACCAGTGGGTCAAACCCTTTATACTGCTGGTCTTTGGATTGGATTTTTGCCTTTGCAGGAAGGAGGTAGGCAATTGGGGTTGCCACTTAGTGGTACCCCAATAAACCGCCACCCCCTGTTCAACTGCCAAAGTTGTCCTGAACAAACATTGGCGGTTTAACAAGGTTCGACTGTATATTCTTGGGAGTCACTCTGCGGGAGATCACATTGGCTTTTGAAAGCATGAATCAAAACAATAGGATGAGAAACCAAGTATTGTACAGTACTAAGTAAGATTCGTCTTCCACTAGCAGCAGTTCTTGTTTCAATAAAGGCTTCATTGAATATACAGTTGAGGGAATCAAGCTCAAAATATCCCTGTGCGTATACTGTACTTGAATAGTACTGATGTGAATTCAAATCAATCGCACCCATCATCGTCGGAATCACTGCTGCGCTGAATGAAAGCAACCACTGTATAATAATAATATAAATAGGCAGCGCAGCACAAAAATTAGGCGCTATATGCTGCTCAAGACTCCGGATCTCGCAGGAGACTAAACACTCCCCCCGTCTGCTGTGTGTGTGCAGGCCATTTGGAGTCATTCCCAGCACCCTGGTTATACTGGTGCTGGCTGGTTTTCCTTTTCCGGGTTCGTCCACTTATTGTCCCATTATAACGAGAAGTTGCTGAATGGATCTCCGGTGGAGCAGCAGCAGCAGCAGGCAGGAATCGCAGGATGCACGAGAAGGTCGCACTTTATCCCCGTCTCTCGGGCATTTTCCACCCACCCACCCCGACCGCAGGCAAAGAGCGACCGAAATCAAGAGCGAATGGATGATTGGTGTATGCATGAAAGCATTATGAATAGTCTTATTATGATGGCGTAGAAGGACGCGAATCGGGGGAGAAACAGGAAACACGGCGATAATCAACGAAAACAACAGCGACAAAAACGTGTCAAGCGTCTTAATTTCGGCGTCCCGGAGATCACCAAGTCCAACAGAGGGTCCCCGACCTGCGGACGGATACGGTGTTTATCACTGACCTTGTCCCCATGTTGGAGCATCCATATGCGTCGAATCAAGTTTTCCCTCAGAGTTCAATGGTAACATGTATAATTGGTTCTCCGGCTGTTCATCAAAAATTAGAAATGGGTCCCCTGGAAATCCAATAAAATGTATTTTCCGCAACTGCGAGATGCAGAAAATAACTTTGCGGAAGAAACCCACGCATAGTCAAATGTTTTTGCATCAAAATGAGCTTATAAAAAGGAAAGAACAATAATACAATACTTTGCACAGATGAAGGAAAAAACCTTGAAAAAAACAAGTACAAAATTGTTAGATTTTTGATGATAATGCAGCAGAGAAAATTTTATTGAATAATTATTACAATTTTGGAATATAAATGGTTGAATTTATTCAAATCAAGAGATACCAAAATTTTAAATAACATTTTGCTATTGTTTGTCGACGAGAATGGTTGGTAAAATGTCTGTATTTTGAGACATTTTCCGGATGTCATCACGGCAGTTTGTTTCAGTTTCAACTGTCTCTAAGCCAAATAGTTCATATTTCAGGGTCAGAGAGAGACATGAACAGTTCAAGAGTACAATACTCTATGTATATTACACAGGCATGTCTTGACTAATGCCCCCTTTCTCCTCATTCAAATCATACATGGTGGATAGAAACGGAAAAAAAAAGAAGATCGAGCATTACCACCGATGATTAGCATTTCCATCGACAAAATAAACTGAATGTCTTCTTGGAATCATCAGCTGGCAGTGGGCCATGAACAGTGTAATTATGGTCTAATGTCCAATTTGAAGAGGCTGACGGCGACAAATAATGTAATGGAATGTTAGGGATAATAAAATGCTCCATTGCATTAGACCTAGAAGAAACATGCAATTCTTGTAAGTTCATGTGAAAGACTTGCCGACTGCCTCATGTTATTCGCTCTACAGTTATCTTTTCAAAAAGTTGTCACATACACACTATTACACTGTTGTTGAACAAGTATTTGATGGTGAGGTGGACATACCCCAGGAACGAGTCCTATAAATTTCACCTTGCAAATATAGAAAGTTCAAAAGAGACGCCTCTAGCCTGTGACCTTGACATCACCTATGATCAGCTGTCCATATGGGTACAGGTGCAGAATTCCTCTAGAGTGCTGTATTTGCCCTTCAACGTATACCAGAACCAGCAACGGTCTTTCTTTTCAAGTCACCATTTGCAGGCGCTTCAAAAAATAAGCTTGGAGAACGTCTTCACTTTTGACAAAAGACCGCAGGCAAAGAGCGACCGAAATCAAGAGCGAATGGATGATTGGTGTATGCATGAAAGCATTATGAATAGTCTTATTATGATGGCGTAGAAGGACGCGAATCGGGGGAGAAACAGGAAACACGGAGATAATCAACGACAACAACAGCGACAAAAACGTGTCAAGCGTCTTAATTTCGGCGTCCCGGAGATCACCAAGTCCAACAGAGGGTCCCCGACCTGCGGACGGATATGGTGTTTATCACTGACCTTGTCCCCATGTTGGAGCAGCCATATGCGTCGAATCAAGTTTTCCCTCAGAGTTCAATGGTAACATGTTTAATTGGTTCTCCGGCTGTTCATCAAAAATTAGAAATGGGTCCCCTGGAAATCCAATAAAATGTATTTTCCGCAACTGTGAGATGCAGAAAATAACTTTGCGGAAGAAACCCACGCATAGTCAAATGTTTTGGCATCAAAATGAGCTTATAAAAAGGAAAGAACAATAATACAATACTTTGCACAGATGAAGGAAAAAAGGTCCGAGAAAAGGTACAAAATTATAAGATATTTGATGATAATAATGCAGTAGAAAAAGTTTTATTGAATAATTATTACATTTGCGGAATATAAAGGCTGAGTTTATTCAAATCAAGAGATACCAAAATTTTAAATAACATTTTGCTATTGTTTGTCGACGAGAATGGTTGGTAAAATGTCTGTATTTTGAGACATTTTCCGGATGTCATCACGTCAGTTTGTTTCAGTTTCAACTGTCTCTAAGTCAAATAGTCCATATGTCAGGGTCAGAGAGAGACATGAACAGTTCAAGAGTACAATACTGTATGTATATTACACAGGCATGTCTTGACTAATGCCCCCTTTCTCCTCATTCAAATCATACATGGTGGATAGAAACGGGAAAAAAATAAGATCGAGCATTACCACCGATGATTAGCATTTCCATCGACGAAATAAACTGAATGTCTTCTTGGAATCATCAGCTGGCAGTGGGCCATGAACAGTATAATTATGGTCTAATGTCCAATTTGACGAGGCTGACGGTGACAAATACTGTAATGTAATGTTAGGGATAATAAAATGCTCCATTGCATTAGACCTAGAAGAAACATGCAATTCTTGTAAGTTCATGTGAAAAACTTGTCGACTGCCTCATGTTATTCGCTCTATAGTTATCTTTTCAAAAAGTTGTCACGTACACACTATTACACTGTTGTTGAACAAGTATTTGATGGTGAGGTAAACATACCCCAGGATCGAGTCCTATAAATTTCACCTTGCAAATATAGAAAGTTCAAAGGAGACGCCTCTAGCCAGTGACCTTGACATTACCTACGATCAGCTGTTCTTTTGGGTACAGGTACCGAATTCCTCTAGAGTGCTGTATTTGCCCTTCAACGTATACCAGAACCAGCAACGGTCTTTCTTTTCAAGTCACCATTTGCAGGCGCTTCAAAAAATAAGCTTGGAGAACGTCTTCACTTTTGACAAATGATAGACGGTGTCCCTATATACCGTATCTATAGGCTCATGAAATAAGTAAATTTTCGTAAACACAGTTACACAGAGTTTCGACGGATCATTCTCTTTCCTTCTTGGCGGATAACTACACTCAAAATATACCAAATATGAAAGAAATTCAAGCCAGGTACTTATTGTAGCAGCACTTAGATGCCGGAAATAAAGGTTTGATAATGACTTAATGATTAATGCTCATCAGCAGTTTCCATTCAAGAAAAATGAGAAAGCGCAAGGGAAACCACCTATTGAGTCTATCATTATCATATTCTCAATAATGCGCATTCCTCCAGTTTTTTAAGGACTGTAATCGTTTTTCTTCAATTCAGTTTTTTAGCTCGTCTATGTAAAATTTTCTCCGTCTTCAACTGGAAGACATTAAGAAAAAAAAATGACTCGATGGTATTCAACACACATGAATATAACCCTCTTATTTTCGTTTCATTGTTATTTTAGTCTCCATTATCAGGCTCAACTATACTCTTGCTCGGCTTTTGAGCTGGAAATTATAATTGTACGCTTCTCATCATGTACGGAACCGCATCAACAACGTGACGCATTCGAACAATCGCTTTGCATGTGCATAAACGAAAAGAAACAAACACGAAAATAATGCAAATTTAGCGAGAATAAGGGAAGCGTGCGGAGGAAGAGTTCGGTGGTTAGGAATTGATGAGCTTCTGCTCTGCTACATTATTCCGGCGAACCCTATGAGCCGTACAGCAGGACCACAGGCCATGACGACCAAGTTCTTTCATGCGTGCAGAATACTCGCCATGTGCCTCGTCTATAGGCTGCTGCTATCCTATATACACTTATGCAGTATAATAGCACAGTATACTGTGTACAGTGTCTTGAGGATAATTCAGTGACTTCTCTGTCCAAAACAACGCATTTATAGTGCAAGGTTTCTCTCGGGCAAATGATTTCAAGGGGAAACATGCGTCGTCGACTCGTCGTCGCATGCATACTTTTTGCGACATTTTACAAACGACAGATGGAAGGTGAATGTCAAGAATCAGCGCGTACATGTTGATATGACGACCCTATGCATTATGATGTGCAGCATCATAGCTGCAGATTGATGATTCACATCAGCATCCATCTCTACAGTATGACGATCCTGACAAGTTCAGCATATATTGAGGGAAATTAAAAATATCGCGTGTCGATTCAATACCAGCTTCGACTCGAATTAGCAGATCTGAACAAATATACTGTACAGTCCTGTATAATTGCACGGAAAATCTCTAAAACAACTTGCTCATTGAAGGTGAATGGAAATGACCGGTTCACACAAGGCTTAGCTTACTTTTTGGGAGTTGCTTTATCGTCATCAGTGGAGAAGATTCTTGAATAATGCACATAAAACTGCAGAGCAGTGGAAAGCTGTAAATTATTCAGTCAGCATGATGAAGAAAAGCGTTCGTTATCATGCAGCAAATGCGCGTCCAACAAGAATAATTAAAGGATCTTCTTTCGTCCGGACTTGATTAAACATGCTTCACACGAAGATGTATTTATAGTACAGTAACTTGTTTCCAGCAATCCAAACAGCAGTTTCGTAATGCAGTACTGAAAGCGACAAGATACATGTTCGATTCTTTCCGCATGGTTTCTTTCGATACACATATGGTATTTTTCCTGCTTGTGCTAAAAATGCACAATGGTTATCGATCGTCCAGTATATTGGATCAGTCAAGAAATTCAGCATTTCCCCTTCAGCATAACTTCTCATCACTAAAATGAAGCCGTTTCCCGGAGTTAATCAATCCTGGTGATCGAATCCATGTTTTTAGCCTACGATGATCCACATAAAATATCATGGAAATGCTGTTTTTGCTGCCTTCTCGTTTATCATAACGCCAATCGATCGAGGAATAAGCGCGAGTTCAGATCAGATGACGTGAGTTGAAGCGTCATCTAGGTGACACGGTCGCAACCCTCCAGCTGCAGCTTCGAGGAGCAGCATCAGCCGAATCGCAGGGAGGACAATACTGTATATATAATACTGTACTGTACTGGTTGGTTGGGTGGTTACTGCTGCTCAAGTCGGGACTCGGGAATAGCACGATGGAGACAAAGCGGTCGGTCTTTCAGTTGAGCAGTTTCCCACGCATGTTACGGCGATTTGTCCAATAAAAAGCGAGATTTCGGATGCCCTGGTTCTCGCCTTAACCCGGTTCCAGGCCAGTAACCGCCTTCGTCAAAGGACTTTCCGAGCCGCGTTACACAAGACCGCTATCCGAGATAAACGCCCGAATGAGCTCCGGATTTTACAACGTGGCTAATTTCTCCCTTCCCTCCCCCCCCCCCCNTTACACAAGACCGCTATCCGAGATAAACGCCCGAATGAGCTCCGGATTTTACAACGTGGCTAATTTCTCCCTTCCCCCCCCCCCCCCCCAACTACCCTCCTTCACTTATGGGATGCCGGGGTTCTCGAAAAAGTCACCGACACCCGTTTACAGCTTCCACGATACAATATTTCATCTTGCCTATTATTTGAATGAAGAAAAAGTACATGAGCCGTTTCAACACCCCGTCAATGAATTTAAATTTCAAGTTCTCTGTATTTCGACAACTCCAACCTCGCCCCTTAGTCGAATTTTTTTCGAGTGCCAACTCAATGTTCTTATATAGAAACAAAGCATTAAATACCTCTGTAGCTGGAAGGCGTTTCTTGGCAAACCTCGGTAACGGGAAATTTCTGAGGCCTTTTGGTTATATTTTCTCAAACAAAGGAGATATGAAAGCATAAAAAAAGTAACTTGATGTGTTTTGAAGTGAAAGACAAAGTGCGGGCAAATAAACCCTTGACTCCAAGTTCAGCATCACCCAATCAACTCATTCAATAACCAATCCAAGGCGCAGAATGTCACCATTTACAATTTTGTGCAATTTTTCCATCTTTCACACAACAACAATGCTTGTTTCCCGTAACCTCAGATCCTCATAACCCGAATTTGGTTCATGGGTCCCTCAAAATTCGACTTCAAGGGGTTCGACTGTGTACAAGAGTAACCCAAGATGAGAACGATCAGTGCTGCTATACTAGCATTCACAAAACCAGTATGATGAAGGTTTCTGGGAGATGAAAATGAAATCGCGGTTGGAATCTTCCAGACTTTTTTTTTGTCTTTATGATCGGATGCCCGAAGCCTCTTTCGATTCATTTGCAGTTTTAAACTATTTCCATTCTCTCTTCCTTTTTCGTGCGACATTCCAAAATAGAAAATAACGTTCATCATCATTGCCCACCCGAACCATTTTTTCGACGCCAGTTAATTCGAGACACAGGTCCAAGATTTTCGACTCTGTTGTCAAATGTCTCAACCGTTTATTTCTGCGCGTATTTATTTATTTATTTTTTGACCGGAGAGTCAATTGACAGCAGAAAGGTTTTTGAAAATTGCTCGTTTCTCTGCGGCATTATCCCGGCCTATAGCGTACGTCGAAACAGATTCGCAAACTCGTTATACCGCTCAATGCAATAATTTGAGTGGAATTCACTGTGGAATAATGCCTCGTTAAACGATAAAAAGGGGACATTTACACTTTTTTACAGTACAGCAGTGGAGTACACGGTGCATGCGCAGTTTTGTATACTGGCGATATACTGTGCATGATTCGCACGACGACTTTCCGAGGAATCCCTCGGCACGTTCAAACGCGGCATCTCCCCCTCCCTCTCTCTCTCTCTCTCTCTCTTTCTCTCTTGTGATCATCCGCTTTATTATTGGACTGCTGGCAATGAACGGACGTCCGAATGGTTTCCACACACTCGAGTTGTGTGCTGGGTCGCGCACAGCTGATGGCAAGAACAGCAGACGGGCTGGCTGCTGCTGCCCGGTTACGTATGACATCCATTCATTCGCATTCGCACGTGTCTCTCCCTTTTTTGGCCGCAGAAATGTGGGCCAAGTTCACGGTCACGCCGGCAGGCAGGCAGGCAGGCAGAGTACAGTACTGCGCAACCGGATGACGCTATGCACAACAGGGGGGTGCACGTTCTCTTCAGTACTGTATATACAGAAGTAGAAGAACCGGTGCGTGAAGGCGCGGGTGCATGATGCTGCCGAGGAGCTCATTCATGATGGACTTGATTGATGTCCGCGCCCTGCTGCTGCTGCTGTCGTCGTCCAATATGAGCGAGCAAGTGTGGTGCAAATGAATCCTCCTGACCAAGTCAACAGCATCTCCGTTTTTGTGCAATTGTATGTCGTACTCTTCATAACAGCATAAGATCCAACTACGTGTACCGCGACAAGATTAACGTTTTTCTTTTGTTTGGAGAATGCACACAGCAGTTATACAGTACAGTACATATACAGGGGTCCGACATACTATGGACAATTCCACTTTGGGACACATCAAAATAATAATAAATTGCCCGGGCATCCATAAAATTTCTTGAGATACGCACAATTTTCTAGAATTCGAAAAATGTATTTATCTAAATTCCGATTTTAAAAAGTTGCTCTAACTTGCAATTAAAAACAAGCTAATTTGTGCTTTGTATCTCAGAGTTGTTTTTATCAATTGCACAGTATGGCTGGATTTTTTTTTTCAATTTTGTTCTCTGCTTCTTGAGCTCCTTCTGGTGGCAGAAGATCATATTCTGCATGGTTTTCTTCAAGATACAGCTATTTTATGTATCGTCTGTAAATTGACATCAGAAACATTTAATCCGATTTTTGGAGGGGCTTTCGTCAATTTTCGTCATCAACAGGGAAATCAATGAAATGTGTTCACATTGAAGTTCATGGGAGAATGTGATTTGGCGTATGGTCATGCTCCGATACATAGAAGCAATAAGGTACGAACACCAATTATGTCCGCATCATCTCG